>VZTO01002247.1:120236-144604 GCA_013400615.1 Syrrhaptes paradoxus
TGCTGCTAGTCCAAGGGTAACAATCCCATCAGGGTGGCTCCACAAAGGTTAATGCAGACAACAGCCTGGCAGCATTTGATGTGTAAGTAAACAGGACTACTCTATCACTTCCATCTAACAGGTCAACAAAACAGTACCTAATTCTCTTCTTTCTACAAGCCCAAGGGCAGGCACGGGACAGAAAAGCAAGCGAGTTCACTGTCAGTTCTACAATGCCATCGGAAAAATAACAGACAGATTTCAGCACTGCAGGTGAAGTGATGTAAAGGAACAGGGCAGGGAGTAGAAGCTGCTAATGACCTGGGGCTTTTCTTTGGTAATACCCTGCTTATTTTTTCCTCAGTGAATAAGAAAAATTTATGTAGAATGAAGACTTAGCCTGTAATTTAATTACCACAGGTTACTTTTTGCATTGTATGATACATGAAGAGCTGATAGTAAACTCAAGCTGCTGCAATAAAACTACCAAATGTTGCTACTGTGATTAATAATTAGCAAATGGCAGGTGACAAATCAAATAGAATTATAGCACCATTCAGATTATACGAACCTATTATCCCACCCTGCTGTTCTAGGGACATCCTTGCTTGTCACCTCATTCCCATCAACTTCCAATTATATAAACATACTTGTTCTGCCCCAAATGGCTCTTACAATGGAGGTGTGTGGCATTCACTCCCGTGGCACTGCAAATGTCGTCTAGACCGTAATGATCTACATGGCAGAAGAAAGTCACAGAAGCTGACGTTAGCTTGGGGAGTCAGAACACTGGAAAGCTGAGAAGAATGTCGGGAGCTATGAGAAGCAATATAAGAATGAAGAGAAATGGTGTCTTCTCTTCTTCTTTTGGATCAGTGGTTCTTCCCCACCCAAAGCCGTCCCAAAGCTCAGCTCCCCCATCTGCACTTTCAAGCTCTCTCCTCGTAAGCCACATTCCCAGCTTTTATTCAGACTCTGAATGTCAGCTGGAAGAAGGTTGGTGCTCAGCTCATTGATATCAACAGCAAAGTTCACCAGTTACTCAGGTAACAGCTCCGTGGTTTTCCCAGCCTCCTCCTAAAAATATTACACTTTGAATTCATATTTGATACATCATCATTTTGCCTACAGGCTCCGTCCTTGCTGAGGAATAAAGTGTTTACAACGGTATCTAATGATAAACATATAAAGCCATCATCAATCATTCGTCAGTTACAATTACCATTTGCATCCATTTATCTAATCACAGTCTGCAGTAACTGCCACACTTAAGCACTTCAAAACCACTTTAAAGATGGAAATGTTGAGGATAACTATTGCATAATTACCTACACATTTTGTAGCACTCGGGTAACTCATATTTCTGTCCCCTTTTCAGGTTTAATGTATATTAAATAAAGAGGAATGATTATTTACAGACACCCCCACTCACCTACATGCTCACATGTACCGATTGTAACAATGCAGGTGAGAAATGGCAGTCAGTCTCCTAAACTCTGCAACTTCAGCGGTCTCAGACACTCAGCCTCCTGGTCTATCTCTGCCGCTACTTTCAATACATCAAATTTCACATCTAACTATACAACAATACTCTTTTTTTCCCCCCTCCTTCTTCTCCTCCTGACGGAAAATTATATTATCTCTGTCCTGGATGTCAGAATTCATTCTCTGCCCTCCCTTCTCATTTCTCTTTTTCAACTCCACTAATTTGAAAAAGCCAAACAGTGGGTCCTGAGCTAGTTAACAGCTTAAAGGTCAGCTAACTTTCAACATCCAGAAGCTAGCCAAGAGAGGACAGACAACAGTTTGCTCTGCAGTGACTACAATAACTTAATTTGCTATATTACATAAATAATGGATTCCTGAGTGGAACGAGTGATATTTCTGTGTTCTTTCAGCTTTTCTGCCTTGAAAAAAAAATTACAATATGCAACCTTTCTGCACCAAAATTAACGTTTGTCTGGAGAGCATTCTGAAGATTTGGAGGATTAAATCCAACCCTCCCTGCAATGCCAATACTGTAATTTCAACCAGCGAGCCATGCAAACACACAACTGCTACTGAGCAGTTTTCTCTCATGCTTAGGTGACAACCCGACAGGACACCCTCCCCTTCTCCCCCACATTTAAACTGACTCTTAACAGACAGGACAGTTGACAGGGTGCGTTACTATATGTAATCTTCACAAACATGATCTCTGATGGACTTTCTCTGGTCCCTTCCCTCCTTTTTCCACCTCTGTGCGCCTGTCAGACCCCTGCAGCAAGCCAAGTGCCTGCTAGGAAAGTGAGCTGCAGTTGCAGCATTTCTAGAAATAGTTGCATTAAAAATATATATATATAAAAAGAAAACCAACCAAACAAAAAACCCCCATATAATTGAAGTGCAGGCTGCACAACCTATTCTGTAGATGGCACTGCATGTTAAACAATGATTTTCTTCTCTTTCCACAGTACAATTTCTGAAGATAATAACCCACGTGCAGCCTCTAACGCATACAGAATATGCATTTATTTAAATCAGGAATCATTCAATGGTATTAACTTCCAACTGTAACTCCAGAAGTCATCTCCCATTTGCAGTTAATTACATTTATCCCTGTAGTACGTGACTACCATGCAGGACAGGGTGCACTGTACGGACCCGCTGTAGTAGACAGTCCCTGCCCCAGTGAGTGAACCAGACAAACAGTAGAAGAGAGGCAGTATGCTAATGAGAGCTAATGATGTGTTCCAGCCCTATGGTTGCATCCCCAGCCTGGTGTGCTACTCACTGAGGCAGCAAGTGATGCTGTGGCATGGTGGTGATTAAGATTTTTGTTTTGGGGGGTTTCTCTTTGTGATTTTTTTTTTTTAAAGACTGCATTTTTAGTAAGTCTTGAAGGATTTGTTGAAAATAGCATCAGAGGAGGTAGACCACAAAATTGGCAGAGAAATTCAGGAAACACAGGTGTAAAATCAGGACTGACAAACATCTAGGGAATCAACCCTGGGAAGTCAGAGAATGGAAACAGTGCATTTCACAAAGTGAGTAAAATTCTTCTGAGGCGATGTCAGCTGGGACACTAAAGTAATTGTGGAGGCATTAAAAGGAAGACAAGCTAATCTAAAGATTCACTGACAACAATGTTTGCTTGAGATATTTGGGATGTAAAATTAATTAGGAGGCAGGAGAACTCTCATAAATCCAAGACAAGTGTTAAGTTAACCCACACAGGGTTAACAAAAGGCAGCAGCAAAGCAAGTGCCATGCACAAGCTCTGAAGAACCAACCAACCTTCCAACCATACATTGCAAATGAGCAATATAAATCTCTCCATAAGCTCACAACAGAAAGCTGTCTTTCAGAGTATTGCCAGCTTTTGTTGATAGGCACTTGGCAAAGAAAACCAGTTTGCAGGGTTTTGGAATGTTAAAAGGTAAACAGAGCAACCCTTCATATTTTAAAACAAAAAGGGAACAATACTTCATTATTATAGTACAAGTAAGATTTACATTGATGTTCATACATTCCAGCCCTCAACATGATGTGGAAAGTTTTCCCTGTTCCCTAGTGAGTGCCTTGCATTGGCTGCATACAGAGTTTTAACATTGAAAATCTTGCTTTATATATGACAGACAAAACCACAAAATATGGCAAATTTTTAGCACTAAAAAAAAAATAAATTCAGATCCATTGTGGTCGATTCACTCTATCCAGGGCATTTTGTTCTCTTACAACTATGTAGACATGTACCATATTCTAATGCTTTTGGCTATTTTAATGACAACTTTATGATTGTTTTAAAATTCTGGTAGGTATTCCAGAACCCTTTTTTCCAGAATCCTCATATGAAAAATTTACTTGATGAATGGACCTGACAGCTGTATTGGTAGGAAACCACATCTGTTGAACTACGGGTAAAGAAGCCAGATGCTATAAATATTTGAAAGTCATTTGACTTACCATGCCTTCATATTTTGCCCAGACATTCAATGGTAAAATCAGGATGAATTCATGTAAATTACTACAGCCAACCAGCAATACATAAAAAACGTGCAGAGCTAGAAAAGAGAACTTTATAGCATTGCTGAGTGAGAAGAGATATTCAAACAGGAACCAGCACTGACAGCTGACCCTGGAGACTGAGATTAAAGTCACTATCACCTTATTTTACATACAGAAAAGCCATTTCAGGCATTTTTGAAGGTTATATCTCCCGCTGCAGAATTGGGCTTGTAGTAAGTACTTCTGCACATGTTTACTGCTACCCTCTGAATAATCCCTTTATATTACATGGAACTAGTCACATGTATGAAAATACATGGATGCCTAAATCTTCCCATGAATTGAGGGGCTTAAATTACCCTAGTTCAGTGAAAGAAAGGACAGAGGCACCTCCAGATTAACATGCTAATATTAAAGTCAACGTGCAATTCTCCTATTAATTCTACAAGCTCGGTATTAAGCTCTAATGTTTTCATAGAACATGAATTCTTCACCATACTTTGGATATACAGACCACAGGATGGCAAGGTGTGTTTACAAGGGTTTCACAATGATTACATGGGGATAAATTTGGAAGAGGTACTTTATTTGTGTGTACCAAAGCTATTTATAAATTATCCAGGTCAACTGAAGCCTGTCTTGTTAATACCTCTCAAGTCGTATAATGAATTGTTCCATGATGGACACATTTGACTCAGCTTACATATGTTTTAGATAACATTTTAAAAATTAAATCTATTCTGTTTGTATTACAGAACAAAGGAATGAAATAGATAGGAAGAAGGCAAGGAATAATTAATTATTCTTTGAGTGGGAGAGAGGGTTGCCTAAATTTATTTGGATTAAAACTAAAATTTGACATGTACAATGAATGGAAAACTGACCATGCTTCAGCTTCAACTGACTAGACCCAGCAGATTGTCTACAGTATCAAATCACATAATTATTATTAGTTGATGGTTAGAAATGTAACACCTGTTAAAAACCAGAATGTTAACATTTAAGCTATCATCAAATGCATAAGCCAGATTCATTATATCAAAGCTCTCTATAATTGTGTTTTGCCTTTTTTTCCTGTATCAATGCTTTATGAAATGGAAAAAATCCCCTGATATTTCTCTTTATAACTTGCTTTTTTCCCCAGTTTGTTTTTATAAGCAAAACAAACCCTATCTTTCTCTCCAACTCCTCTGCTTTAAATCAAGAAGCAAGCTCCTGATGAGTGTTCATGCAGCTGATTAGAAAATTGTCTTATAAACAGCAGCATTAAGTAGGATGCCAATCAGCAGTGATACAGTGGTATTGCTGGTGACTGTATAAATTACAGAGTTATGCCCTACACTTGGGAAACCTAAACGTGCAATTCTGAGATTTCTTATTGGCAATTAGTTGTGGGGTATCTCCCTGGCGCCTTTCCCTCTGGCGCTCACAGTCCCTGATGGCCCTCAGTCTTTCCNCTGCCGCACAGCCTCCCACATCCGCCGCAGCAGAGGAACCCTGTCTGCTTGCTGGGCTCCTAGGGCCGCCTTGTGAGGCTTCTGCACCCAGCAAAACTTTGGCGTCCCACTACCCGAGCCACAGGTGATGCTCCTGACGTGCGTATGCGCTGTGGGCGGAGAGCGCGCTCAGGTTCTTTAGCTTTCATCCTTTAATTATACAGTCACATTAACCAAGCAAGCCAGACTCTTTCAGTAGTGTTCTCTTAACCGACACACTTTGAGCCTTGATTCATCAGAGGGCTTTATGCCTTTTTCACTGCATAGATTTAAACTGTATTGAACGCGTGCACATTAAATTCCTTATGGCCTCAATTCTGTTTGTTGCTCATTACAACAGAATTGATAATGTCATTGCACCTGTTAAACTGTTCCAGAGCAAAGGCACGGACACATCAATGTCAAAAGTGGGGTATCTTAAAGACGATACCATAGCTTGGATTTTGGTGTATCCTGTGCTTTCCAGGACTAAGGCAGTGGTCTCAGGAACGTCACAGTGCTGAAAGTTCGGCTCAAGCGCTAAGAGAAATGAATGGATAACTTGCAGGTAGCTAAAGTACTTGCATAAATTAAAAACTCCAGACAATCAACTGCCTGAACCATAAGAAAATCTAATGTTTCAGCAGTGCTGCACCTTATTCCTCCCAGGTGCCTCAGTTTCTGGGGAGAGGCTGAGGTTGCACACATCTGCACCTTCAAGGATGGTTCCAGATTCATTCCCAGGGTATACACCTGGGACACTAAATGACGCCGGCGTCCTGAATCTATAAGCATCATAACAGCCCAAACCAGTACTTAATTTTATTTCTCCGTTTCTGGTTTCCCCTAATTTCAGAGTCTGGAACTGGCAGCCATAGGAGTGCAAGCAAAGAGTTTTCCTTCTTGTTTTTACTTCAAATGTCTAATGCCATCTTTTGCCATTCGATGGGTACCCAGGCAGATCCTGGGGACAGGCCTGTACCACTTGAGCTGATCAGTACAAGTAGGTTGTTATGCCTGGGCAGCAGTGGAAAATGAGAGAGATTGCAAAGAAATAACATGAAAGACTGAGACTTCAGGTCTCAATTCAGTGTCAGCTGTCTACTTAAAACACCTCTGTTCTAATTTTCTCAATCTCAGTATTTGTATCTTCCCATGTTTTGATGTTACCTGCCCTTTCTTCTCTCCAAACACATTTCTAATCCCAAACACGTTCTCCCCACATCCCAGTTTTGCCATTCTCTCCTTTTTTTTCTTTCCCTTCCTGATGATACCCTGGCTCTCCCATGTGTATTTACTGCCCAAATGAAGCCACAGCTGCTTCTATGGCAAGACATGCATTCACCTATCAGAAATTTACATTTTCCAACTCACCTGAAAACAACAGATTTGCTTAGTGGTCTGCAATTGGTATGTATATCTAAAATTAATAGTTCCAGAGCACAATTACTACAGTCAGTTGTTAATGGCTTATAAATTACAGACCAGGATGCCATAAACATCTTAATAGCATACAACAAAAGTCAATGACGACATCCACCAGACTTTTGTCCTCTCCAGTACTTCATACAACAGCAAGGAAAAATCTCTCTCTTCTTTTCCACAAACATCTAGAGGAAAAATTGGGGAAGGGCAGGTCGCTCTTACGTTGAGGGCAGGTTCCCCTAACGTGAAAATTTACAAAGGGAGCAGTGAATGAAGAATTAAGACACCACAGAGGGAATAACCAGAACTGTTTGCCATTAAGGTACAGGAACAGATCACTGCAGAGGAAATAATTTGCCTTGGTATCATGTTTTTGAGGAGAAGAGAAACCACATACACCAGAAGGTACTAACGAATAAACAGAATGAAAAGGTCCGTAAAGAAATTGGAAAGGAGGAGTCAATTTTTAACGGCAACATCTACCTACTTGAACAACCCCCAAAAATCTGAATACTACACCTGTTCATTAACTGAGCCACCACAGACAAACACATCTCTTTTTTTAACTCTGGGACACTCTAGCCAAACATGATTGATTTGTCTTCCTACCGATTGTTGCCCTTTTGTGGTTCTGCAGAGACGTTGGGAACTGGCAATAAGTCATCACATGCCTCAGAGAGCTTTCTTGGTTTTGGAAATCTCTTGGCAGTGTGATATTTACATTTATTATGGCTGATTCTGGGCATTTAAATATGAAAACAATTAAAGTATATTTGCAAGGGATATGACAAATGAGCAGTTGTACTCTGGCCAATTTTTCACTGACTTTCATTCCAGTATACTATTATGTTTCAGCTTTGCTTCTGCCACTGCCTAAATGAGATGACTTCCCTGTATCCATAGGGGCAGGTTAACAATAAGAACGTCTTCAGGGTTAAACGTCTTTAGTAGAAACTCAAAGGTCTCTTTCTTGGACAAATTCTGCTCCCACACCCACTGATGAAAATTCAGGGCCACCACTGAAATTCACAGATTTACTTTGGACCCCCACAATCTAAATGGCAGCTCTCTGCAACTCTCTTTTCCCCAGAAAGGTGCTTTGTCTTTACAACTCATACCCTTCTGTAGCAGCAGGCTGCTTTTTGATTTTCATGTGATTTTAGTATTCTCCCCAATTTACTGCCACCAGAGAGCTGAGGATTATCTACACCAAAGCTGGGCTGAAGCTGAGCACCTATTTCCTCATACCTCCAGGTTACATTTCCATGAGCAGATGGAGGCACTGAAGTAACATAGGGGATACAAGGGAAAGAAAAGCATTTTGCTCTCTTGACAACCCTCTCACCTCTGTATTAATAATGAAATTAGCTTCCGCAGTTGCAATGTGCCATGGCAATGTAGCTAGACATAAATGTCTCCAGTTTACTTCAGGATGGTCTTTCTTACGTTGTGGAGAGCCATCCACTCTGTGCACAGCTGTGCTGGAAAAGTCAGAGATTTTTTTTATTCTACCTCTTTCTGGCAATTACTGCCTATTACTACTGTATGGAAGGATCACATATATACTCCCTATGTCCCATTAATGATAGCCATCCAGCTGGGCTACACTTACCACTGGAAGTGGTTTGAACTAGTTCAGAGCTAAGGTACTCACATGAATCTTTCTGTAAGTGGAGTCCTACAGCAGTAACATTGCCCCAACAGTGTGATCTGGAAGAGTGTTATCTGTTTATCACTTAAAGCAGCCTTTCCAAACTGAATGCCAGGACTCTGCTACCCTGCTAAAGAAGAGCTGGAACCAAGTCTCCCTCCACCTAATCCCAAAAATTCTTTGAAATATGTGGAAATGGACTGAATGCGTGACCTCAAATTCCTATTTCAAGCCTCTTCACCAAGTTTGACTGAGTTTTCAAGAAGCTGTTAAGGAAAAAATGCAAATACAGCTTTAGGGGTCCAGAACAACTGAGGTCTGTGTTCATCAGTCCTTTAACATACGCCAAATGGTCTTTTTTTTGGTTCAAAATCATTTCATGCAATGCTAAGCAATGCCCTCATTGTTGCTTTCGCTGACTTGCAGTAAACCAGTGGGATGCCAGGCTGCCACCATCAGAACATCTGCTTTATTGGGAAAGTATTTCAGCAGGCCTTGCCTTGTAATAAATGATGTGACCCTGGAAGGCAGACAGCAACGCTCCTGCAGGCAAATAGCTCACCAAAGGTCAAAACCACCCGCAGCTTTGGGAGCAGCAGCATAATTTCTGTCACCCCGCCCTACCCAAGGTCTTAGAGCTGGAATGAAAATGGGAAAAAAATACATCACTGAAGCTCTCAAGATAGATCCCATTTGATGGACTGTGAGTCTTCTATCAATGAAGAACATGAAAAAGGAAAGAAGGAAAGGAAAACAGAGGAGAACAGAATCCAGCTGTGAAACTTTTTACTCTGCCACTGAAAGAAGAGCAACTCCCAGGAATGCTGCTTAGTTTGCCTCGGTCAGAATGAACTGGGGCAGCAAAGTGTGCAATAGAAACTATTTCAGTTACGAAACAAGTTACAGAGTGCTTATACAAACAGCTTCACTAGCACACAGATAGTTGTCTACTGTCCTAATTTACAGCCTTTTGCAGAACAGTCCATCACCCTCTGACTTTTTTTTAAGGAGAGTTACTTGTTTTCTTTTGTCTTTTTGACTCTGCATTTCTCCCGAGAGACATAAAACCCCACTGCTTTTTTAATCTTTTTGTTCCATTCACAATGCAATGTCAACAAAACTCTAATGAAGTAAAACTGGGGAAAAAACAGTGCAAACATTTCAATTTTACTAACAATGGAAATGGCATAAAACAGATTTTCCATCCTGTTTATCTACCTGTGAAGTCAGTAGTCAGTGGATGCTCTGTTGCTACAGCGAGAGGAAGGTCTTGCTCTCATTGTTATTGCTATTGCCTATTGAAGTGAGATGACAATGGGGCTCTTTTTGAATGGTAGCATTTTACAGCAATTTAACTTCCTGCCTAAAGAAGCAAATTTGCATGACAATTATCCGGAAAGCACAATCACATACCCCACAGTTTATATATATATATATGTGTGTGTATATATGTATATAAGCCAGCATTTTCAGTACAGTTATGACATGCAGCGTACAAAAGCCATAGGGATGAAGAGTGAATTCGTTGGCAAGATTATTTTCTACAGTAATTTCCTAGAAAAGGAACCATTTCCTAGAAAAGCCTACCATTACCCTCCAACCTCTTCCATGATGAACAGTGCAGTTGATTTCTACCTTCATTCTTATTCACCCTCCATGAAAGCACCACTGAGGACCTAATGAAGAATGCTAGGTAGTTCTGGTGTTATTGGATCTTTCGTTATTTATTTATTAGACATGGGAGCTGTTATCAGTGAGCAGCCAGGTGAGTCAAATCAGATAAAGCATTATCCGATTCCTGTGCTGTAAATCAGATTTTAATAGAGAAAAGATCTGTGTCCCCTTGGGAATGGAAAGAATATGTTTATAGTGTGTTCTGAATGTGTCCTGCACAACAGCAAATATGGATTAAAAAAAATTGTCTCTAATCAATTGATCAATTTTCCACTTTTTCCTCCAAATTATTTCAGCCATAAGATGAGAACTAAAATAAATGAAAGCTCTGTTTGTGCCAAGTGCTAGCACGTAGCTAAGATAAGTATGCATAACAGCATGTAGACATAGAATCATAGAATCACTAAGGTTGGAAAAGACCTCAAGGATCCAACCTACCCAAGTCCAACCCAACATGTTGCATCTTCACACAGACACACAAAAAAAATAACGAATTCTGCAATATTAAAATATATATTCAAGACATCATTGTTTCTCTGCCGGCAGATTACTTTACAGATTCAGCCATTGAAATGAGACCTTTGGTAGCCTGCTCTCAACCCCAATACAGCTTTTGTCTCTGTTATTTATCCTTGTCTTTTTCTATTCAGAGTCTATGAAGTCTCTTGACAGGGCGTGTAGAGTGGACGCAGATAACATTTGACTACCTCTTGAAGGTCTGACAAACTTTAATCAGCAGAGTAATCTAGATATGCTCAGACAGAGATCAGTGTTAAACATTACAAAGCTCGATGAAAAGCCACCTCTTTCTTGTAGTGCAGTGTGATTTGAATTTCGAGTTGCTGGAAGTTATTGTTTGCAAAAATGAGGGCTGCCCTCTCACCTAACGCATCATTTTTGACCTTTCAGACATAACTAAAATTCTGGAACTAGTTTATCACCCAGACCCTTATTTTTAAAAACAAACTTGTTAGGTCATATTCAATTAATTCCATAACAAACTGGAGAAAAAAGCCTTTCATGTCATGTTTGGCTTTAAAATGCCCCTTCTTTCATGATTTACACAGGAAAATGAATTTATAAGCAAACCACTTGATTCACTGTGGTTTATGAAGGTGTGTGCTCAGAGTGCCAGTAAGAAATAACCACGGGAAACTCTGCCTCTGCCAGCCATCAACAGCAATGCTGACATCCACGTCACAATTCAGTATCTTTTGTTCCTTTTTCTTCTGATTTTTAAAAGTAGCTGTAAGACTACAGGCAGCATAAAAAAACACTTCTTTGTTCCTCAGAAAAAGAAAAAAAAAAAAAAAGACTGAATTAAGTGTAATAAAAGTCCCTGTAGGTCTGTACCTAGCTATACCTCTAAGTAACCCGAAGAAGTTTATTACAGCACAACTAGAATGATAAACATCTAAACCCAGGGCTAGGTACAAACTATTTGTTACCATTGCCCTTCCCACTGTGTTCCCCTCCATCTGGCACTGCTAGACTAGTAACCCCTTTCTCCTTAGCTTCAGCAGATCAGGCTATCGTAATTTAGCAGTAACAAAGTCACATAATGGGTGGGAGCAGACCGACCATCTTTAAAATCACCATCTTTCTAATGAGCACCTTGGAAACCTGATGACATTTATGTAATTAAACTAAAAAAAATAATCAGATGTATCTGAAAAACTGATTTTTGAACTAATAATCAAAACCACATAAAAAAACTGCAACCTTCCAGCACCTAATGCATTTTGATCCACACAGTAGCCTTTTGCAAAGCAACGTAGGCTTCAGAGATGCCTCCTTTATTAATGTGAGGCTGGCTTGAGCTTCTTTAAACCTCACTCTGGAGGGCAGAACGTTTATGGAACATATTATGAACAGTCCACAGACTTCCTTGCACAACAGGAGATGAGCAGACGAAGATTCAGTACCGTACTTGTCAACTGAATTTACCAATACAAATGAAAATATTTGATTCTTTCAAATGAAGATAACATCCTCTGTACAATGCATTCATCTTTTACAATCCAGTTTAAAAGGATGAAAACATCACTAGCCAGACAGCTCATCACCTGGCAAGTCTCTCATGTCTTGAAATTAACGCCACATTTATATCTTTTATCATTAGCGAGCTCATGCCTGCACATGCTCAAACCCCCAGTGGAACAAGACACTCCCTAAGTTTTCCTAAGTAAATACATCCTGAATTACTCAGTGTGGGAGGAGGGGGCAGGAGGATGAAGATTGTTTCAGGGTTTTTTTTGATGAAAAAACTCCTTTCTCTATAGATAAATGTCCCTGTTCTAGATCAAATGCACCTTTTCACACTTTAAAAATAATAATAAAAAAATATCCATTCAGAGTTGACAAACGGACAATATAGGGGAAGCAGCGCAGGGGAAGTGAGGTAACTCTAATAATCTGTAACACATTATTATTTGTCTGTTGCAACTTTATGGTTTATAACCAGGAGTTTAGGCACTCATAGCTTCCCCTCCCTGGAGGGCAATGGATCAGGATGGTAATGTATCATGACCTCAACAAATGTTCTATTTAAACTGCACAATGACTCCCAAATGGAAAACATGTTCCTGCTTGCAATATCTCAAGTTTAAATATATTAATCTTTTTTTTTTTTTTTAACTTAATTTCTAGAAAAAAAAAAAAAAAGCTCAGCCTGGATTCAATGCCATGTTCCACCTTCAGACACAGAAGCCCTTCAGCACTGGAGAGGCTGGTGTAAATGTGCAGCAATGTCAAACCCGCCATCCCCGAAGCAGCCAACTTACTGAGGTTCCAGCGGAGGCCTGTGGTGCTCACGCTCTCGCAGGAGTTCCCGATGGGGATGAGGCCGCACCAGGCACCTTCCAGTCCCGTGTCCACGTGCAGCTTGTGCTTGCCCTGCAAGACAGAAGGGCCCGATAACCTTTCAGCTATGCAATGTGCCGTGCTACTTTTGTCTCGCAATAGGGAGGGAGGAGGAAAGGGAGAGGAGAGGTACAAGCTCTCTCATTCTGTGATCACAGATACTGTCTGCCATGAAGTTTATGGTGAAGGAGAGAAAGAAGAAGACAGAAGACTGTTTCCAATGAATGGACATATCACTGCTCAGAGCTACTTGAGGAGAGTAGCAAACTCACTACATTTATCAACTAGTTAGGAATACGAAAAAGAGAGGTGAAAGTAACTGAGCCAACAGAGAACCCGATTAAGTCCTGTATTCTCAAAAACTGTGTCTACCTACTATTAGGTTTGTATTTCCTATTTATGACAGTCTGGCCCAGCTCACAGATAGGGATTCAATCCAATAAGACATTTATGCAGAAATCTGTCTTTCTGTTCCCATGAAATAAATCTTTAAAACAGAAGATGTCATGACCAGAGGCTTGCCAATATATAGGATTTTATCTGAAGTCTTTCCCTGTCTGATACTTCCCTAAAAATCTCAGCTCACATGTCCCAGGGATTATGTGAGAAGCTTGACTTTCTTCCCTAAAAGGATGTTTTCTAGCCCTCAGTTGTTAAGAAAAATTTTAAACTTGGAACTCAAAGAAAGCAAATAATCATAAACTGAAATATTAAAATGCAATTTATTTTTTTAAAAAACCTCTCAATTGTTAAGCCAAAGTCATGGCTTAGGGATTGGTTCACTGATACTACCCAAGACAATTTAAAAGATTTTTTTTAACTAGATCAGTAAGGGATCTTAAACAGATCAGTAAAGATTGAGGACAGTGGGGATAGAAAAGGGAAATGGTCATGGGGGGGATGAAAACAAACAAAAAACCTGAATGACCTGCTAATTTTTGCCAAAAACGATTAATCAGCCAATGCGTTTGTACCGTAAGGCTCTAAAGTCAAAGCTCTGTGAGTCTGCCACAGAGAAAATTAGATGTCCAAGCTTATCTGCAGGTTTTCAAATACAGATCCTTCAGCCAAGCAAGATGGAACTGCTATTTGCAGGAGGAAGGGAGGAACAGAGCTTGTAATTTGCAAATACAAGTAATAATTTGTTCTATTTAAATCTCTGTGATTAAAGGAACAATGATATACCATCACTTAAAATACGACACTGTTTTCAGTTTCTGCAGAACTCAAAGTTCCAAAATTACGATTAAAAAGAAAACCAAAGTTTGACTAAATAAATCCTTCCTTAAGTTTTTTTTTTTTTGCCTCTGTGCGAGGTAACTGAAATATTTTCACATTTAACTTAAGAATCAAATATATTACCATGTTTGAATGACACTGGTGATAAAATAATGGCAAAGAATACAGCTGCATTGATTTTAATCTTATTAAGTCAGTTTTGAAAAACATGGATCAATCTTCAGCATTGATTTTTTTTTTCTTAATTTTGTCTCTGATGCTGGGAAATAAGATCAATTTCTAAGTTCAGCAATAAGAAGAAAATGTCAGAAGACATTTTTAAGGATGCTTCATCCATATAGGTTGAACTTTTCCTTTTGATTCTCATGCCTTGTGTTATAAGAAAGCACTTAAGCAGCAGTGGTTAAAATATACCCCTACTCCAGCACTGTTGTTGCCAAGGAAAGACCTAAAGACATAGTTCTCTGTCACATCTCCTATCTCAAATGAATAGAAATCTGATTGCCAGGAACTCATATACCTAACTCTATCCAAGGTTGTAAGGCGCCAAAATCCTCAGTCAAAATTTTGCAAGCTGAGAAGCATATGAACAAGTATCAAGATAAAAGCTGACAGTTTCTACGCGTGCACAGATACCCCACGGGCACTTCATGGAAGAATAGAGAAAATTACTGCTCCAAGTGCTTTCCAGACTGACTTGAATAAATATATTGCAATAAATGTATACTCTAAAACAGATATCAACTAAATTTGATGAAAGAGACAGAGAACAGGGACTGATCTTCAGTGCTGCAATCTGAAGGGGCTTGAAGGAGGGAAACCTGGAACCTGGCAGGTTGAGACCAGACACAGGGGGGAGGCATGAAGCCAGTGAACAACATGCTGGGGAAGAATAAGGAATTACAATCCAGCTTTAAAAAATAAATTAAGAAAGATATAATAAACAGATCTTGGAAACTGCAGAAGGACTAGGACCTCCGAAAGGTAATGGGGAAGGAAAAGGAATGAGTTGTTACATGACTAGAGGACAAAGCAGCCTTATTCTAATTTTCATGCTGCCCTGACAGTTTGTCCACTATTAATAAATCTACTGAATATCTTAACTTCTAGAACTCGCTTATTTTTCTGAATGGTATACTCTCACCTGTGCTTGCTGCAAGATCTGGGACTACAGAGAAACAGAATTTCTTGAGATCTGGACAACTGCCCGAGGGTACCTCCTCCACCAGCTAGATATTGTTTTTCAGAATCTTTTGATAAAACATCGCTTCATATGAGTTTTAGTTCAATGACTACTCCATAGATGGCAGCACACACTTGAAAACAACAACAGCAGCAAAAAAACTAAACACAGATGTCATAGTGTTACCCAGGGAAGAAACAAAAACCACAATCTGTTTTAGTACATAAACATCTGGGTGCAGAAAATGGTACAGAGATAAAAGATTCGGGGAATGGGTGGAAATCAACACAATCACCCAGAACTGCTGCAGAGAAGAGGAGGAAAGGAACAATGAAGAAACCAATCTGAGAACTTTAATGTTGAAAATCAAATATCATGATTTGCTACAAAGTAGAAACAAAGTTCCAGAAATACTTCTACTAATCATTAGTTGTGTAAGAGCTAGACTTAACAATAAGAAAAGCTTTTAGGCTGAGACTCTAAGCATGACAAATACAGCCAATTTTTCTAAAAGGGTGTATTTACGAAGAGCTATTTTGTTATAACCTTAAAATATCATCAGTTGTCTTTTCAGACAAATATACATAGTGTCAAGTTGCTATTACATGAATGCTATTTACAGAACATTATTTGAGCCAACCAGCCTTTTTGTTGCTGATGAATATAAAAGTATCCACAGTTCCAATGAAAACTCAGAACTCTAAAAACTCTTGTATATCATATCAATGACTGCTTAAACTCATATGGAAAAAGCAGCACATTTATCGTATTTCAAAACAATTTCAAAAGCATTGGACCCAACCTTACCAATCCTTACTATTAAACATTAGCGCTCCTGTACGGAACCTGACAGACTTCAGTATACCAACTATTTGCAAGACAGAACCCCACCAAGCCTACCCTTCAAAAGGGACACTTCATAAAATGACTCACTCTATAGTGATAAAATCCTAGGCAGTAGAGACAAAATAAATTATAATCATTATTAGACCCAATTAATAAACATATCTGCTTCAAACCAACTTCTGACAAGGGTATAGAAAGAAATCCCTGTGGAGGTAAGTGCCACTAAAATGAAAAGATTTACTATACCCTGAGATTAGACACTGAAGTGGTAGCTACTGTATACCTAAGGTACAAGTTATCCACAAAGAGTAACTGATCCCAGAGTTTCACACATCCGCCTCTGAACTTTTTCCATAGGCCTAGTAAAACCCTCCAGAGAGGGCACTTCTCATGTAACATTGATTTTTGTTGGTTTTTTTGTTTTACAGTAGGTGCACCCCTTGTTTGCCCATCACCTGCTGCAGCACAAGCATGTAAACCAACTTTTTCTGCAGCCAAGGTTAATATGACTGACAAGAAAACAGTGATGATGAGTGCAAAAAAATGCAAAAATCTATTCTTCTCTGCAGACTGCAAGCAGTTAAAGCTGCCATCAGCATAGACACCACTAACACACACACAAATGAATTGATGAAAACACTTTATCAAGCAAATAAAATATATGAGAGTACAAAAGCTGCTTTAAAAGGGAGTTTGTGTGGTTTCATTTCTTTTCACAAACATATCTTACAGATTGACATATGCCATAAATACTAATTCTTGTTCTACTCTGAATATTACCCTAAAGAAAAACTCATTCTGTTGAAACTTCCCACTCACAAATGGAATTCCACAACATTTTCTTCAGTCTCCCATAAATCAATGCAAAATACACCACAAATGCAGCCTGAAACTATAATCAAGAACTGTCTGGTCCTTCTCTAGATTCAAGCAAGCCTTACACTGGCCCACTGTGACATCTTATCCTTGAGCTTTTGCATTGGATGCCCTATCCTCAGCAGGCCCATCGTTACAGGTTTAATTAGCATTTTTAGCGATGCCTTAAAAAAAATCAGAACCATTTTCTTTATATCCATTTACGAGACTACAGAGTACAGTAGATTGCAGATACGAGTGAAAAGCAGACAAGCTGCTGAAGATTTCATATTGCCTGTATAATTATTATGCAATGGTGCAGTTAAATTGTCCGTCCAGAGGAGCCTTTACTAAGGGCACTAATATTCTATAATTCCTAAGTGATTAAAATTACAGCATGATCTTTCTCACCATCCACCAGTTTATAATACATTTATTGTCACTGTTCATTCTTTCCTGTGCATTTCTACAGGTGAAGAGTCCAGAGGATATCTTCTACCTAGAGTACATTCTCTTATTTTCCTTGGTATTAGAGAAGGGTGGGAGTTAATTTAAAAGACTGGACATTGTTCACCTAACTTGTGGCAAGAAACAATTGCTTCTTCATAGCACCTAGTTACTAAGTATTACTGGAAGGCACCTTCTTCACAGTCCATCCTGAGATGGAGCCTAGCATGTCTTATTTACTGGGAAGAGATTTGATTAATTTTTCCTTTCATCAACTACTGACCATGTCAATCTTGGCTGGCTGTTGTAGCAGGTGCCTTTGTGACTCCCCCTAAGATTCAAATCTCTTTATCTGTTCTCAAAAGTCTTACCAGACATACTGGCAAATCTCCATAGCTCTCCTCCTCCAAAACCTCACATAAGCAAGAAGAATGATCAACAGGCTGCTGGTCAATGTCTTCCTGTTGTTTCTTGTACTCCTCAATCTACAGCCATGTGACGCCCTTGCTTTTTTATGCGTTATATGATTCAGCAAACCACGAGCCCACAAATCCCTTATACACCACCATTCTTCCCATAGAACTGGCTTCATATTTGGGGGCTTCATTTTAGGATTAGGGGCTTCATAAAAGCCTGGCCTCCATATTTCTTTGGTGCAAACAAACTGACGGACCAAGCTCTTTGCGTTGAGAGGGGGAATCTCACAACTGCTCTTTTCTCCCTTCCATTTCTGACTGTTACTTTCACATACATCTAGGTAAGAAAAAGAGAGGCCCAAAGTAGCGAAGAATGAACTTTGGAGGCAATTTTCAGCACTCGTTCTTGATCTCTGTTACAGGAAGGATGATTTGCTGTTACTATACAGGCGTTCACTGGCCTAGGGTAAGAAACAATATCTATTTTCAGTAGACAGAGAAATAGTTTCTGCTTTATAACAGTGGGCTTTGAAGAAGTGCTCTGTCCCAGATCTTGTGCTAGCCATGGCTGACTACTCCTCTCCGCACCTGTGAAATTCAAAGACCTGTTGCTCAAGTCAGGAAGAACAAATATAATTAAAGAAACTTCAAGCTGGCCATTCAAACAATTTTTTTCCCCTCCCCTTTTTTTCCACCTTCTCTCCATTTTCTTGACTGCTAAGCAGTCAGCTGGAGATTACAGTCCACACAAAAAATCCATGTTTTCCCTGGAACACATGGTGGGTAAACAGAATACTGTACTACCCTGAACTCCCTTTTCCTCCTTTACAACTCACACTTGGATAAGGGTGTGAAGTTTATAGCAACAGCCTTTTCATGATGGATATAGCTTCAGTTCCTTTGCATTTCAGTGGGAACTGCACCCACAACATCAGTGCAATCAGTGACAGATTTGGTCCTCAGAATACAGAAGAATATTCAAAAGCATACTAAAACAATTCAAAGTAGGCCAACCTGAGTCCTCAATCTTTGACAGCGATTTTTTTTACCATAAACAAACACAGTCAGCCTGGCACCTTTTCTCACAAGACTTTGAAGCTCTGAAAGTTGAATGCATCTTTCCAGCATCTCATTTGTCATCACGGTTATAATTCTGAGGGAGCATCCCAAAAGAATTACACTGGTATATTTAAAATATCACCATAAGGTAGGAGAAATCCTATTGCGCAGCAGACAATGAAAGAAAAAAAATCCCCATGTGGCATTTACCTTCTGCCTTCCTTAGACCTATGTGGAGGATCTCTTCTGTCCTCCAGATGAGTATTCAAAATTACCAACATGCTGAGAGCACACTCAGCCTTAGCATGACAGGGTTGAGTTTAAAATTGTTGGTGCAATGAGAAAAAAGGCAGAGTTGCTACCATGGCTTCCAAGAGAGCAAACTTTCAGCTACTCAAGAAGCTACTTAGCAACGTCCCCTGGGAATCTGCTTTTGGTGAGCCCTGAAGTGGTCAGGCACTTGGACAAGATGATTGTTGCAGGTCCCCTCCAATTGAACTATTCTATTAAGTCTTTTCTATTTACTGTTTGGGAATAAAATAGAATTTTTACCCAAGAAAAAGGGGCCACTGTGGAACAAGTAATGTTATACCAAATACAGAACAAGATAATGCAAGAAGAAAAACCCTGACATAAAACATAAAGTAAGGGTCAACAGAACAACAGATTGCTGTAAAAACAATGCACAGCTCACCCAGCCAAACGCAGAAAGGCTTGGAACAGGTAATACTGGCTGTTTAGGCCTTTTGACTCATAAATATTGTATTTTCTGTATATAAAAATTTTCAGTCTGTTTCACACAATAGCAAGTCAGAACCCATCTTCTGGAAAAGGAGCTGGACTCTCCTGTGAAACAGAAACTTTCTAGGTCAAAAATATTTGTGGCTAAATCTATTAATCTATCTATTAATGAGACAGATTCTTCCATCAAAAAAGTATCAAAAAAAGAAACAAAGACAAGCTAGAAAGAAAACATATGGCCAAATCTTTGAAAAATCTAAAAGCTAAACAATTAATTTAAAGCTAGTTAAAGTACTAATAAACTTCATAACTAGAAACTGATGCCTCTCATTAAATACATAATCAAGGATCATTTATGGAATTAGGTGCACTACTCTTGAATACTAGATTTCCTCCCTTCATAATGCTCTCCAGCTATATCTCCCTCTTGGAAAGCATTTACATGATTTCAGTGCTGCTTCTGCTCCATGAAGCGAGATGCCCTTGGGCTAGTACTAGGAAAGAACCGCATTCAAGCCATCTAATATTTCAGAATGAAAACCCTATTGCTTGCCTGAAAACATTACTAGCAACAAGGCTGCGGAAGTTTGCAGACCAGGAAAAGTTTTCAGCTGCAAGAAAATACATTATCTTCCAACAAATCTAAGGCCTACACACTGTACAGAAAGGAATTCAAAAATGCCTTTTTTTTTTGGTCTGGTTTTAAAAAATAACTAGCTAGTGTCCTGGGAAGTGGGCAGGAGGAAAGGTAGCTGTCAAATTTCTGACAGTAGAGAGTATTATCCTCTGAAAATCAGATCTATTTCATAGTGTTTATTTTGGATCCTCAAATACTATACACTCACCTCTTCAATTTAAATGATAAATTGTGATGAATGAAATGCAATATATACAAGTTTACTAATTTTCTCAGCTTTACTGTATGCTTATAAACATTTTCACAAAATTTCATAGGGGCACGTATGGACTGAGAATTATTTATGTGAACAGTCATCTTTATGATATAAAACCAACAATGCGTGGGTGTCTGCAAACGTATCTGACTATCCATTTGTCTGTACCTCCATATACTTTAGGGAAAAACGTTTGACGATGAATAGTAAGACAATCTTCTTATATCTAACAACAGATTTTCCTCCTTCTAAGATATATGTATGCGCACACCCTTCCTGCCCCTCTAATATGAGCCATGGAATTAATTTATTTTCATTACTTCTTAACAAGCTGACGTGGTCCAGCTTTGTGATACCAAAGCCTCCTATTTGCAGCTGCAGGTGTTGCAGACATCACTTCTGTGGCTGCTGGTTGGGCTGTGCCTCTGTTTCCCCTTCGTCAGCATCAGCCCCTTTGAGTGCCTCATCTGTTCCCTACAGCCAGTGAACACACAGACCATAGACCTTCTGGCATGGAGCATGGTATAAGGAAGACAACTTTTTACAATCTAAATCTACCCTCTTTCAGTTTAAAACTATTGCTCCTTGTCCTTTCACTATAGGCCTTGGTAAAAATTCCCTCTCCATCTTTCTTATAAAACCCCTTACATACTGAAAATACAAAGTCTTCCAGGAGCCTTCTCTTCTCCAGGCTGAACAACCCCAACTGTCTCAGCCTGTCCTCATAGGGGAGGTATCCAGAAAACCATTTAGCTCAAAATGATCTGAAAACACCTAATGAGGAAGAAAGTTTTGAAGAACTTTTCTCCCCAAAACACTTGAACCCTTTTTTTTTTTTAAATTAATAGAGAACTAAATCAAAACTGATTTTGTGAGGACTGCATAAAATAACAGCATTGCAAAAGAGCAGAAAAAGGTTAACTACTCTTAAGTTTCTCCTGACTTATTAAATAAGATCACTTTAAAACTATCTGGAATGTATTGAAACCTTGACTTCATCAACTAAGTTCCAACACAGGCATCTCGGGGGGGGAAGCTTAATCCAAGACTTTTAAACAAGCAACAATAAATATTCCTGGCTCAAAATAAGCATCCCACGTGCAGACAGGATCTGCAGAAAGACCCTTTCCACAATCAGACCAAACTGAGATCGCTACTCTACAATGTTTCCTGCAAATGAAAAGCTCAGGATATGACGCTCTTTTGAAAGATTTTACTGATAGGGGTCTCAGTCCCTTCCCTCATCTCCAACAGCTCTGTTCTACTTGGCAAAGACTTTCTTAATGACCATGACTTGAGACAAACTGTAGAGAAGCCATAAAATGGTTCACTGGAATGACAGAGTAACTTCAACCTCCAGATAGAAAACTAGCCACTAGAAGATTTTGGGAAAAAGTTCAGACTGTTTCCTGACAGAGTGGGAAATGTTCCCGTACTGGTTCACGGGACACTGCTGGCTGCATTACACCACTGTGAGCGTCGGGGACGTGGAACTACCATCAAGAAGCCTTTGCACTGTGGTGCCCAAGAGGAGCTCCAACAGCTCCTGTCACAGCCCAGACTCTGACTCTGCACAAACACAGAGCAACAAGGAGCTTTCTCATTTAACCCCAAAATTCAAACCCTACAGTAGAGCTATATGACAGGACCCAACATGTGCCAGGCAGCTGACAATCACTGTATTGGTTTGCAGCCTTTCAATGGGCAGCTCTGCAAACACCTGTCAACAGCCAACAATCCCGGCCTGGCCCCAGAGGCAGGGATTAGCCACGTGTGTTCTGGCTACAGGGCCAAAGCACAGTGGCAGGACAAAGCCAGACAAATAGCCTAACGTATTAACAGAATCTCTGGAGACAAATCATCCATTCCATCTGGGTTTTTTGGGGAGGTTTTTTAGAAAGAAACCAAACGGAAGGCAAATACAGAGAGTTTCCAACTTTGGTCAAGAGTATGTTGGCGAGTCCATATGGCCAAGAAATATTAAGCACATTTTAAAAATGCTGTCAAGAGAAAGAGAGAAACATACACTGTTTAAAAATGTAATTCACCTTGATTCCTGGAGGAAAATGGTATGTTTTTGTTATCAGACATTAAAACAGGCATTTCAGATTTCTTTTGGAGGGGAATGGTAGAAAAATCTCTTTAATATGGTATCACTCTAAAGAAACACTTGTTCACAATAACATTAATTCAATTAATAGGTTTTATTTTCTTTTAAATAGTCACATCACCCTTGTTAGCTACTTAAGAAGCACTTGCGTAGATAATTCATGTATATCTAGAGAGCCTGAAATGCACCAGAAGGTTTTATATGGTCACTTAATGGAAGAATATTTAAGTAATAAATAAGGTAGAGTTCATGTGGTTATGCTTTAGCATGGATAATGCCGAAAAAGTTGGCTATTATCTCCTGTCGTTCAGCCAGTGCTGCAGACTTCTCGATTAGTAACATATTGTAGAATATATAAACTACTTTCAATATTTGAACTTTATTTAGAAAGTGTATCTTGTTCAGATCCCCAAATTGTGTCTTTTCAATGAATTAATATGGAAGACCAATGTCTCAGGATTTTTTTTGCAAATGAAGCTCATCAGAAGTTAAACCTGAGATGACATATAACATGAAATCTTTTATTAATTTTGCCTGTGTCTGGACAATAAAATAGTATGTGCTTGTCTAATCTCTCAGATAAAATGAGGTTTGCAGAAAAATTATTTGTGACTATGCTGAGATTTGAATGACTTGTATGTGATGTAGTGAGTATTCTTGGTGTCTGTCTCCACTGTAGAAAAAAAGATTGTAACTTGTATTTTACAATACAAGGACGAAAAAAAATTCAGGTCTGCCTTCTAACTTCATATAGCCCATTTTTCTCCATTTCTCCTTCTTTCCTCTGCTTTTCTTAGGCTAGTTTCAGGACAGCATCTTATCAGCCTCAAGGACCAACAAATTATTGAGATGAGTGTTTTCTGTTACCTTCAAGAAAACACTAATTCTAACAAAAGCGAGTCATCACTGTTTTATCACTAGTGGTTGGTGAGGAAACCATTTCATCGGTTCATTTGCTCTCAGCCACCACCCTAGGATTCCCCATAGGTTCTGAGAATGTCAAAAGGGTGTCAGAAATCAGCCGGTTTTCATTTTCTGTCACACAAATCCTTCCCTTGTCTGTTGGTTAAGACACCGCAAAAGCCCATCAAAATACATGGCTAACAGCACCAGGATTTCCCGTTGCCACATCTGGGCTTTATGTGTCATGCTAAAATGTAAGTAAAATTCACAGATCTTCCATTTTAGATAAATTATCTTTCAGTGGTTAAACTGGAGATGCAGTGGTTTCCTCTGTCTGCTTCCTGTCCATCTCCCTGGAAGTTTGCACTTAGGTCTCAATCAGAAAAAAAAAAAAAAANCAAAAGCCCATCAAAATACATGGCTAACAGCACCAGGATTTCCCGTTGCCACATCTGGGCTTTATGTGTCATGCTAAAATGTAAGTAAAATTCACAGATCTTCCATTTTAGATAAATTATCTTTCAGTGGTTAAACTGGAGATGCAGTGGTTTCCTCTGTCTGCTTCCTGTCCATCTCCCTGGAAGTTTGCACTTAGGTCTCAATCAGAAAAAAAAAAAAAAAAA
>VZTO01002247.1:145642-157901 GCA_013400615.1 Syrrhaptes paradoxus
GAGAAGCTGGGAGGGAGCACAGCCCCAGTTACTAGACCAGGATTTGATCTTAGGTTCAGGATTGAGACCCAGAGTGGCCAATAATCTATCCCATACCATACCCATCATGACCAGTATAGAGGTGAGGACCCTCCAGAAGATTGGCCCTTTTGGTTCCGGATCTCTTTTGCTCCGGGTCATCTCGCTCCAGGTGGTCGCTCTCCCAAGGCCTTCCCCCCCCACCCCGGTCAGCTCTGGGTCTGGGATGGTCAGACTGTTCTCTCCGTTCCGCGAGTGCGGTTTCAGGACTCTCCCTGCTCTGGGATCGTTAGCCGGGAACAGGCTGAGCCTTGGTCATCGGGGGGAGGGGGGCAGTATCACCGTGTATCACTCATTTGTATACAGTTATTTTCAATATTATTGCAGTTTAGTTATTAAATTGCCCTTATCTCAACCCACAAGTCCTTTTTTCCCTTTACCCCTTTAATTCTCTCCCCTGTCCTCAGATGGAGGGGGTGGAACTGAGTGAGTGGGTGGGTGTGTGGTTTGGCCCCCAGCCAAGGGCAAGCCCATCACAAGATCCAACCTTAAATCTAAGCTTTCCCCAAACTTTCAATACTAAGATGCAGAGTTTTGGTTTACTGCTACTGCAAAATGTGACTCATCACAGAAACCTGCTCTCAGACCAGCACCGGAGACATATCAATGGAAGATAGGGACATCTATTTTAATCCTAAATTAATGTAACAGAAACAAAGTGGGAAAATGGCAGTGTTCCAGACTCTTGTACACAAAAATATACATCTCTATCTTATTGCTTCTACACAGCCTCTTTGCCTTTCTGTTGGATGTATGAATATTCCTTTCATTTTTTAAACAGCTGCAGCTGCTGAAACTGAAACAAGACCTGTATTACACAGACTGCCCTGCAATTTTCTCAGATGCTGGATTGTCTTCAGTTTATATGTCACTCAGACATCTGTGTCTGAAGGCCAACAGCATTTGGGAATTCCAACTATAAGCTTAGTGGCAGTTCTGTTTTGCAAAGTGGTTAATTTTCCATGAGCATTTTCTTAATGTCAAAATTACTAGCTGCTTCACTGCTTACACCCTTTTTCTTTCCCACCTGCTGTCTTTGCAGTCATCAGCTGTGTAATCCTTAAGTTTGACTTCACAATGTGTAATTGCTAAGCACTTTTCATCAAAGCAGCTAGTGACTTTCCTCAAAGAGCAAGACTTAACAAAACTTAAACTTGAGTTATTACCCCTAACCTAGACTTACCTCAACTACATCCAAAAGAAACGTGTCAGTAGTTTCAGGCTCAAAGTAGCAAGCTTGCTTTCAGGATATTATATCTTAAACTAGCAACAGGTGAAGTTCAAAACACCATTGCTTGCTGATGCCTGCAGCTGGGTTAGCCTTAAATCCACTCTAAGGTTGGAGGTTGCTTATGTTTTTAAAAATCAGAAGAATCAGGAAGAGCTCCAAGCAAACATTTGCAAGTCTAGAAGGCAGCTTACATATAAAACCTCTGGAAAACTAGTAATGTGTCTTCTACTAGGAAGTTTGTGTACACCATCATGCACTACATACATCTTCTGCCTCTGCCTAAAAGCAGAAAGGTTTTGTGAATAATCACCTTCTTTCCTCGTATTCCAAGACCAGAGGTACATACACCCAGTGTAATGTACTACCTGCAATCCTATCACACGTTTGCTTAATCATCTCTCTCACCACAGTGTATGCAGGGATGCCATACACAACTGTTACCACATACGGATGTCTACGAGCATCAATCTCTATAACCCATTGAATTAAGGTTGGTTTGGTTTTGGTTTTAATGGTATTCTACAGTTTTAAACACTCAACAGCCCATTCTATAAAGTGGGTGTAGTTAAACCTGGGAAGGACAATCTCTCTAAAACAAAATGGGAACTTTTCTAGTACAACTTTTCTGCACCACAGAGACTGCATTTTTCCCTATATTCAGAAGAGGACATGTGATAAACGGTACACTACCTACACATAATTTCCATTTTTTTTTAATTGCAAATACTGTTAACCTGCAATTTTAAACATTTAAAAATATCTAGGATGTGATTTCAAATTCTTATGAAATTAAGCCTCTGACTGTATGACACAGATCCCTACACAGATATATATCTATAATCCCACTCACACCACACACATTTATGAAAACACTTATTCCCATGATGAAAAGGAAAAAAAATATCCTTGCTTAGAAAGATAAATTCTAATATGCTCTAAGTTAAGGATAAACTGTGTAAGAAAAGGAAATTCTGGTTACATCTTGAACTGGTTCACTGTACAGTGAAGCTCAATCTGAACACACTTGTGGGTTGTACATACACACAGGACATATATACTAGGGATATGTAACATAAAGTACAGGAAGATAATACTACACAGCTGAGAGATGAAAAACTATTTGCTGTAGGCACCTATTCATTGAGCAAGAGAGAAATAAGGATTCCTTTCTTTTCTTTCCATAACAAAGGCTTCTGATTTTCATTAAAAAAAAAAAAGTCATTGTAGAACAGAGAGGCTGGACAACAGCCAAAGATAGAGTTCACCACAGGGATGTATTGAAGACAAGCATGCCCAAAATTTTAAAGTACTTTCTGCTTCATGGGGAAACAGAATCTTCAGATTCCACCTCAAGAATTTCTTCTACACTACTCTCTTCATATCATGATGCAAAAATATTTCAAGATATTCCCAAAACTACATAACCTCTTAACACTGCCATCTGCAGAGCCAGAACAAAATGAACAAATCTGTTCTGACTTTGTGAATGAAAGGTCTTATGTTTCAGTGACTAGACTGCACACAGTAAATGTCCATTAACCAGCCAGCTAATAATGTTTAATTTTCACCATCTCCCCAAAAAACCTCGTTAACGACTTCTGCAAATTACAGCACAGTTTGTGTGAACAGTACTGCATATAATTACACAGCACAACTAAAACCCAGCAGGCTACAGGCCAAATCTTACTTTCATTGCAAGGCAATAAATTTCAAAATTTCAATGACTGGAGAATGAGATTTTTTTTTTATTTATTTCCATAGATTCATCCAACAACCATGGATTTGAATCACTACTGAAATACGCTGCAGAGGCTTCAGCAAACTTGAGACTGGAAAGTAGAATGAGGAAATCAACACAGCCTAGATCCTTAAAACACAGCTTTTTCTGTAGCTGTCTAAAGATCAGCTCCACAATACCTGCCTGATGGGGAGAGCTCCCTCACCCGCTGGAAAATAAGAAAGAAAAAACCCCAACCTACCCTAAGCAACATGAACAACTCTATTCATTTTCATATTCAAATGGGATTATTGGTAGTTGCCTCTGCACACCACGAACACGCTGCTGCTGCTGAACCTTACGCATCTGTGTCTGCTCACTTTTTCTCCCTTGTGTAAATAGCTCTTTTGACCCAGGGCTGACATTCCTGAGGAAATCTCTTTCTCTTGTCTGAAAAACAGCAGGTTTCATAACACTATAAGCAAAGGAAGGAAATAAAGCGTCAATCAGCAGACTTAAAACGTACTTGTTGTCAAGGCAATGCAACATCTCTCACCAGCAGTCATGTAGCTTCCGAGCGTTACATTCACCCCTCACGCAACACTTGCTCCTCCAGAGCTTGGGAAAGCTGAGGAAAGGATCCAGCTGTAATTTTAACAGTGCACAGCAGCAACAAGCATGCCCCAGGATGGGGGTCTTGATGGAAAAGCTGTGCATGCAGAGGGAAGGGCTTCACTCATGCAGTAACTAAAAGCACCTGGAGCTCCCTCTCAGGTGAACTCACTGACAACCACATCACTGGTTTTCAACAACAAATCTGCTTGTCATCACCCTCTAGGGCCCATAAGGCACTACCAGCCCTGACTGTCCCTGCCCAGCCTCCTGGGGCTCCCCCACTCCACTTGCAGCCCAGGACCCTGTGTCAGGACCTAGGAGTGTCAGTCCCTGCCCCAGTGTCACCAGGTCCCCATGGGACTGCCCTCCCAGGCCATCCCCAGGGAGGTGCCTGATGTGGGGCTGCCACATGGCTGGGGTGGTGGGACAGGCTAGGCCCCAGGGAGCCCCAGCCCTTACCACACCCTAGATGTCTGTGCTTTCATGTGACTCCTAAGTAAAAAAAAATAAATAATTGAGATATGTAAGGGGGGAAAAAAACACTTGCAATCAGAACTATTGCATCTTCCTGAGTGAGATCCAATATTCTAAAGCAGAAAAAAAAAAAAGCTGAAATAATGAAAGAAATCAGATTATTTTCTAAGTTGAGTAGAAATAAAAGGTCACAAAAAATTATTTGCTTTTCCCACCAAAAAATTTGACCAGCTCTCAGGGACCAGTGGATCATCAAACAGAATATTGTTATTTTATTGAAAAAGGACATTTTCTGAACTATCTTTTATTCGTTCTGTTGCAGTTGTTGTTTCATTTTGCCTCATTTTGCAATATTAAAATGAAGGTCAAAAAGGACTGTCTCTTGTCAGTTACAAAGTTATTCAGCTGAGTCCACTGCATTAATTACAGACTGTATACTGTTATACAAATTATGTTTGAAATAAGAATGAATGAGAATCAGTGTGTGAAATACTTAACTGAAACTAAGATTTCTGCATGCCTTTCTAAGAAAATCCATCTCCAAAATCCACTTGTTTTTTTTTGTTATAGTGACAAATAACTAGCCAGTATATTGGTATTTTATTGATGGGTGCAGTAAAAGAACACATAAAAATATTTTCTGTAGACTCATTTACAGGTTTTTCTCCCTGTTTCTTCATGTGACAAGTCAGGAAACCACTTCACATGCCACATTATTTTTTTTTTTTTTGCTCACAAACACTAGAACCCATTCAATTAAAAAAGCATGCTTTCCACAAACTCAAGTCATTGGAAGTACATCCACAGGTGCCTCATTTTTACTAACCATTGCAGATGTGCTGAAATGTAGAAATTATCTTTCAAGTCAACATCTGTGTACCTTCTCCCTCATGCACCACACATTTTAAACATCTGACACAGTTTTATTTTAGGACAGTTCATCATCCATGGTATTTACTTATAAAAGCCTGTTTTCAAGAGAACCTAACCAGGCCATAAAAATTTGCTTTAGGCAGAGATAAGCACAAAAGAGAATTTAATGCTTTTAGTTTGTTTCCAGAATAACAAAAATTCACTTGAGCACTGCTAAGTCACTGACACCAGTGGGACCAGTAAAAATAGCTTTTACTTTCAAATTAGGTTTTAATAACCAGAGTGTAAAGATGCCCAGCCATTCTGATATTTATTTTAGGTCTAAGATGCTTCAGAGAACAGGCAAAGTCTGTTAGAAAAGTGTTTTCTTGAGGAGGGAGGGGCTCTTATTACCAAAGGCTTCCTTTGCTGTATCTCACAGACCAGAGCTGTCACTGGAAAGAAAGCCTGTTGCAGGTCATGCTCCTGTGGCATTTGTCCTGCACATCAGTGAAATTTGGGAGGTTTTTTCCAAATGCACTCTGTACTCATCTGCCTCTCCTCTCATTAACATCACCATCAAATTCCTCGGGGCCCAGCGGGAGCTCAGGTAAGTCTCACTGGAAATTTTCTGAAAAAATGTTAACAATGACTTACGCGTAAAACTTTGATTAAAAATAGAAGCATTCCTTTTTCTAATGCCAGCATCCTTGTCTTTCCCCCATGTTTTTTTTCTTTCTTACTTCAGAGTATTGACCAACTGCCTAAACCATTGTTTTCCCGTGTGGTGCGATACAATTATTTGTAGACAGCTGTAAGAACAGTGATCATTAGAATCAAACAGAATTTTTGTATTGTAATGTTATACATACAGGATATTTACATAAAGGCACGATACATCATCCTGTCTGTAAAACTCCTTCCCCATCCATTTCTACCCAAGACTCAAGCCTATCAAAATTCCTTTAAGAGTTTCTTCATATTTTTTAGAAACAAAGAAACTGCCTCAATTGAACTGTTCATATGCTAGAAGCAGGTCCTTACTTACACCGTACTGTATGTGTAAAACATCCCAAACTCCTAAGCACTTGCTGCCAAATCCTACCGGACATATAATTTATACACAAGCACACAGAGCATAGATTCCCCACACCTTTATTCTCTCTTTTCTGCCTTCATTTCTTCTTTTTTTTTTTTTCCACTCTGTTCACTCCCCATTCTGGTTTTACTTTCTTCATCTTCTGAATATTTTTCTATTTGTCCTCTACATCAAGCAGAACGTTTTGAGAGCAACATGGATTAAACCATGTTTTGATTTAGCTGTTCATACTGCAGTAAGCATATGGACTCAAGCCTACACAAAGCCCTGTTACTCATAAACAAAAGAACAGCAGGGATGGCCTTGGACTAAGCCTTCAACCTCACCTCCCCAGAACTTGGGGAAAGTTCAAATCCAGCTTGACCTTCCCTAATCAGGACCATATATACATACAAGTAAAACCCATCACATTTTAGACAAGAGTTACATAAAAATGTACAAAATTCTGTGAAATATATAAAGAATGAAGAAAAATGAGAAGTGGATATTGGGGACAAGCACACAAGTGACATGAAAAAAGTAGGGTTTTTTTCGTGCCTACTCAGAGTACTAGCAATGCCAGTAAGACTTGCTGAGCTGAGGCATAACATTTTGACAAGTCTTTTAAGGTGTTCAACTTTAATGAATATGGAACCAATAATAAGAATGCACAACATAAATGGAGTGTGTTTGCTGCCTAATTGGATGTTTTTCTTCCAGAATGTGTTCTGCCTGTAACATCCCAAAACGTTCCTGGGTAATCTAAGGAACTTGCTAATGCTCTTAAACTAAGTTCTTTATTATAAAGTCCATGGGGTTTTATTACCTGTGGATACAAATACACCCATATTTCCTGCCCATCACAAATATCAATAAGGAGAGTCAAACTTCATCCTCATCTGTTCTCAGAAATCTCAGTAATCTCATTTTCACCATTCCCCACTCACACATACAGAAATGCAGGTGCTTATTTTTAGCGTTTCTAACATGGTAAATTAAACCAAAGAGGCGTCAGGAACCATGTTTGATAGGAGGGTTCAGGCAGCCTTTTCAAAAATTGACTGATGCAAATGAGGTCTTGTCCCCCTGCAGAGAACTGCATTCTTCCCGGCAGCACAATTACACAAATGTCTTAGAGAAGTGTAAGATTTCTCATCCACATGGACACAAAAGGTTGGACAGTGCTAAATATTCTTCCTCTTTCCAATTAGATTTCTCATAAAGACATGCACTTTCCTGCTGATGCATAAAACATGCCTGTTAGTCCGAGCAATGCCTCAGATCCAAAAAAAGTGTTAAACACTGCACAAATAAATCTTTTTAAAATCCTGCTGAAGTAAATGGCAGCACATAAAATCCTGAAGTTGTGCATATATTTCTAGGACAGATGTCTTTGGGATATTACTGTTGTAAAGCAATTATATTAATTTTTTCCTTTTAAAAACATGTACAGGTAGACATTTGGAGAAGACTCAGAGTGTTTTAGTTCTGTTACTTTACAGTTTACAAGAACAGACCTGTCTTTGCACTTCTGTCTAGATGAAAGCTGCATTTTAAAACACTTATTCAGGTTTTATCTAATTTGTCTTAATATCATAAAATAGAAACACCCTTTTTAACCAGCAGAAACATCAATCAGTTCAAATGGACTGGCCTTCAAGTAATTTCCAATGGATAGCATTACATGGCTTTTCCTCCCCTGGAACAGTAAAAGAGGTGGCACAAAACACTGTCCCTAAACGACTTACAAGCATATTATTTCCATCCATCCATCATATTCCTGGGAGCATAACAGTTATAACACCATGGTTAATAACTTCCTCTTTAAAAATCGTGTTCCATTTTTGAGAACACATTATGAGTCTATAATGAAACTGAGCAAAATGTTCTTTATTGGATAACACCCAATTTTTAGAAATATGTCATTTTCTCCAGGTATGTAAGAACACACCCACACAGCCAGAAAAATTCTGAGGAGTTTTGGAAGGGGAAATGTCCTACAGTCAGAGAATGGTACTTTTTCACACCTGACATAATTTTATCATTGTGATATATTTATAGTTACACATATAACCCTACAGCCTTTAAAACAATCTGTCATTATTACATATCATTTTTAAGTGATACCTCACAGAAATCATGTCAGCTACTCAGAGATTACATTAGTTATGAGAAGCTGTCTCTTGGCTCTTACTCTGGCTTTGTTTGGCCCTCACTTATTTTGACCAGGGCCATTTAGCTGTGAGGAACAGACTGGATGCAATTCTGTTCATTTCCTTTGAATACTTCTTAGGATGGAGAACAGGAATCAGACTTTCTGAGTGCCGCTCAATTGCAGGTAATAAATAACAAGGCTCTGGCTAGTGCCAATTATAGCCCATTTGGAAAAGACTGGCATTCCTTGCGTGACCTCCACTGTCCTGGGAAACGGAAGAGTTTATTTGTGTCTGATTTCGGAAACTCATTGCTTTGTGATGCAGAAACAGAGGTCAGGTAGAAAAAACGCTCATGCTACCAACATTCCTCCCTCTGCTTCTGACTCCCTTCCAAGTCTTTTTGTGGCTGTCTCCTCAGCCGGCTCTGTCTCCACCTACCACACCAGCCATGTACTTCCCACAGTGCAGAACCCTTTGTGCCAACTTATATATGAAGGTCTACTGAGAAAGTCCCGCCCCTTTCATCCACAGTTTGCAATGTGAGGCCCAGATTATTCTGTATGACTCAAATAAGTATTTCCACTAATCTGATTGGGACTGGAGAAGTGAATAGAAATAATCATGAATACAAGTGTTCGCTCAGTGGAAGCCTGAGAATGAGAATCATTCAATCAATCATTCAATCAATGAGAAAAGGAGACACAAATACAACAAGAAGCACCTTCTTCTGAACAGAGGTTACCAATGTAACCCATAGTAGGTGTTAAGGAATAATTTACTACACACAAGCATACATGACTTGTGATTTTTCAAATAGTGGATTATAAATAGACACTGACGACACAGTTTCTATACCAGGTGGCACATGATCCATGCACCGAGATCTTACCAGAATGTAGTGCATTATAAGTGCCTGTTGAATATTTGCATTGGTTTAACATCAAATCAAAACCAAATAACAAAGCAACGAGTCTCCACGAATCATGCCCTTCTTCCCCAACAAATTAAACAAAGAAGCCTCTCCTGTAATTCTTTCCTGTACGTGAATAAACACTGCCTGGGGAAGGGGTCAACACCACAAGCAGAGGGAATGGGAGCGGTTGTGGTTAGGGAGGAGCAATTGTGATAACACATAAAGTGCACCCAAGATGAACATACAACTGCTAGGGACTGTCACAGACCTTCACGGGAACCCACTGCATTCAGACACTGACTGGCCAGTATTTTTCTGAAGCTAGGAACTGGGATGGCTGAGACTCTGCTGGTCACCTCAGGAGTTACTGCAGCTTCTACTGAAGCCCACAACTGTAGAGTGCCAGGAATAACGTGGGTCCTCTGAAGACCAGGCACAGATGAGCCTTGCAATAGATACTTCTGCTGTGACCTTAGAGTTCACTTCAATCTCCTTTTCAGTCTACCATGAATCCAGATTATGAACATCTCTTAACATTTTTTCCTAAACAATATGACTACAAACACTTCACATTTTTATCCCAGTAGATAATTACCATATCCTTACTCCATTAGTTCTTCATGTCATTTATTTCATCCTCTCCTTCTCTAGCCTGTCTGAAGTCTGTAGCACTCTCTTCTTCTGTCCATACACAATCTGCAAGATCTGCACTGCCTCACTTCTCTGCATCTTTTCACCAATTTCACTCCTGCAGAGCATTAAGTGCAAATATTTTCCCTCCACTTCCAAAGTTACTGGCTAACTTGGCCTAGATTACAGACCTAACCCAACACTTAAAAACCTCCTCTGCCTTCCCTCTATAAAAAGACAGACGTGAGTCTGATTTTCTGATAGTGTATTCAGTCTGTTCCTCTGTGCTGAACACTACACTTCAAACACTTTATCTACACATTCTGTGAAGCATCTTCATTTCAAGGAAAAAACAAGAGAAAGAAATGTACGCCGATTCTATACAACTGTGGTGAATGCACATTCAAATTCTGTATTTTTAAACTAATTTCAAGAAATTTATAGGTCAGCTGCTTTTCTGAGAAAGGAATCAATTATTTGCTTAGGGATTTATACAACATCTACAGTTAGAGATCAGTACAGATAAGAAAGGGGGAAAATGTGCCTGTCCATCCAGCCACAAAAGTTTGTCTGACTACCTGCTAAAGGAGCAGCACCATACTGCTATGCTTGAGTAGGCTGTGTTCACGACAGCTCATTGGACTGGGACATGATATATGAATTTCCTAGAAACCTCACAAAATGAGAACAAATCTTGCTGTAAGCTAGGATCCTAGGATTTTCTTTTTGCTCTATTGCCTATGAAAGACTGTGATAGCTATAGTCATTTTCCCTTCTGCATTTCTAACCTACACATCTGTAATGCATTGAAAAAGGCAGGAGGGAACAAACATCCATCCTTTAATGTCTCCTGTGAACTGCTTTTTTATGACAATCAAGATAGAACTTGTAATATTCTGATGAGATGAAAAATATTCTACTGGCTGGCACAATGCTCACTGCTTATGCACAGGGGCAGAAAGCTGAAAGATGTAAAAATGTAGAAATTATTATTTCTAATAATTGTCTGCCACACTCCGACTAGCTATTCTTTTCTTTTTGTTCCTGAATATATTGTTAATTAGAAATAAACAGCTGTTGTTATAATTGGCACATATATATTTGGCCAGTCTAAGCCATGACATTCTCTGATTCAGACATGAGATTTTTTTTCTCATGCTTCTTAAGAACCGAGATTAATTAATTTATACATATCCACCTTCTTCACAATTTCTCCTAGGGAAGTTAGGATGAATTTTCAACTATAGAAAAGTTGGCTTTTGTGATTTTTCTGAGAGGATTAAGCACTTTCAGTAAAAACCTCCATCATCTCTAAAGGTCACTCCTAATCAAGTCACAAGCATCAAGAAGTGGGACACAAGGTCCCAGCTGACAAGTCACTGGAGATAGAAACCTGGAAAACTGGATTCAATTTTCAATACGGTATTGACTCCCTAGGTACCTGGGCAAATCAGTTCACTTCCTCATGCCTTTGTCTCTCTCGTGTTGTAATATAAGAGTAATATACCTTGAGATGTAGCTAAAGAGTGTGACATGAGATGTAGTCTGAGATTCAGTAATGGAATATCAGAGCCTATATGAAAAGCTAGGCAAGTTATTAGTCCTTGTCTTATGGATTCTTCTAAAAATAACTATTTCCACCAAAGACTTTGTATGTCAGATGCCCCTTTTGATAAGAATGTTTAATAATACACCTAGTCCTAATAGTCTGATTCCAGGGATACAATCTGAAGGAAAGAAATCATGGTACCGCAGTACCACACCCTAGTATAAGACTGTACAGACCCATATCAAGCATGTCTAAATACTAGACTTATTTTCAGATTTATACCGCCACCATTTCCCCTGCTCCAAGATGATTGTGAAGTAGGAATTCTCAAAACAATCAGTGAAGATAAAGCATCTTTAGGCAAGCTCTAGCTGACTCACCATTGTACTTTTGTCCCTCAGATGGGAGAAAATGTCTAATTATAAACAACAGCCTTAAAATTACCCTGCATTTCCAGAGTCTCATGGAGAAACAATGCCAAGCTTCACGAAGAGATCTTGTTCTCACTCCCCGAGCTGGAAGTGAAGTTTGCATGGGAGCAACTAGATGCAGTCACTCGGCAAAAGACACCTCTGGGCTTCCAGGAGGAGATACCAGCAGGGTGCCAGTTTCACTGAACTGCAGGGGTTGTCTCAGCCTGTCTCAGAAATATGAGCTCCTGCCGTCTTTCAAGATGACAGCTTTGCATCACTATGCATGGGTTTCCAAGTGCTACAGAAATGAGCAATTACATTCGCTTCATTATCTGAAGACCGTGGCTTGGAATGATGCTTGTGAACATTGCTGTCCTTGCCACAAAAGAGCATAAATTGGGAAGAGGAACATCTCAGCTGCACATTTGAATTATATTACCATTGTCAGGCAGCTCACCATAGTGCTGACAGTTATTTCTGACCATTTAGTGCCTTTTAACACTAAATAGCTAAAAAGGATTCACTTTCTCAGTTGACTTGGAAGATTAAATGT
>VZTO01002247.1:157937-202011 GCA_013400615.1 Syrrhaptes paradoxus
TCTAGGATTACAAATGACAGTTCAAAAACTTCCTAGACTATTGTTGGAAAACCTGTTTTCTAAACTCAACAGCTTCATAATACCTCCCTAAGGAGACGCGTAACACATTTAACACAGTAATATGGAACTAGGTTTAAATACAAAAGAGAATACAAAAGAGAGAGATGTTCATGAAGGATGTTACTATTCAGAAATGATAATGGAGATTACATGTTGCCCTGATACTTCTGCAGTATCACTGATTGCTTGTGAACAGGTAAGAAAGGAGATCTAGAAGTTAGGCACATGAAAGACCAAGAAGTGACACAGGCTGAAGGGCATAATTAATTCAGTTAATATAATTGAGCTTACAGAAATTTGACAAAATATGTGTAAAAGAGATTATGAGCTACCTTCTTTAACTACACCTTCATTTGTGGGACACATCACCTGGCACAACGGAGTAGCTGGTTTGGTTTACGATAACTCAGGCTGCCACTCAAGTTCTGCCTCTGGCTGTTGTCTTGTGCAATGGGAATATACCAGACTCTCCCCATTCCTCATGGCACTTCAAGAGCCAGTGAGCACGGGTGGGTTAAGGCTGGATGCAGCAGTTCACACACCTACAACACACGGTATTAACATGCAATGCTGAATGGACAGGAGGGGCTGGGACTTCATGCAGAGACATACTGGCCCCTCAGAGACCTACTGATTCCTCCCTTGGTGCTCTTTTAATTGCTTTGAAGTTTCAGCTGATACCCTGAGTGCAGCAAATACCTTTGTCAATTTTATTCCCAGGTTCCTTTAATATAAAGGAGACAGGCAGCTCCTCCTTAAAGAAATTCACCAAGCTCGCAGCTAACAAGACTCTCTGCCTGTGGCATCACTGCCACAGAAGACTAATTCCAGGTCTTCAGCTGCTCTCACTTCACTCTGAAGTACCTCCCCCATTTGAGGAAAAACTGCTGGTGGTTATAAAGAGGAGAAAAATGTGCCTTTTTTTACCAGAGAGGTTTCTTCTTTTCCCTGCCCCAAAAGGAATGTAACAGCTGAGAAAGGACTGAACAAGGTGACCTCATTATTAAGAGCCTAAGGAGAGATACCTGCTGCAATGCAGCTTTTAGATGCATATATCTAAAAATCTTTAAGTTGCTGGGAGGTAGGAGGACCTCAGACTCGTAATGTAAGGGCACATTTCATTGCCAACACTGTGGTTACTCGTAGAGAATTCTGCAAGCTAATTATGATTCAATCTGATAATTTATTCTTTCATCAGAATAAAAGGATTCCCCTCTGGGTGTAGCTCCTTCTTCTCCCTCAGGTACCTGACATTGCTGAAATTGAAGGCCATAATTCAATTAACAATGGATGGGAACTTTTAATGAAAATTAACCATTCAGGAACAGATGTTGATGCCACAGAAATTTAGATCCTCCTTAGGAAGCATCACAGGCTGTCATGTGGATGGGAAAATGCAGAGACATCTTAACTTGGAATTATACACCAGATGAGATACTATACTTACATCTGCAGACCACAATTCAATGAAGTGCTTAAGCACATGCTTAGCTTTCATTAATTTGCTCTACTACATGCGTAAATTTATTCTGTACTGGTAACATTACTAGCCAAAAGGTATACACTTTCACGCTAGTATAATTTCCCTGATTGCTAAACCACCTTTGGATAGCTCTCGTTACTTATGTCATACACAAAAGTGACGCCCAGATTTCTGGATACAGTAAATAAAAAGCGAAAGGGAACTACATTTGTGAAACAGACTCCATGGAGGGGCTGGAACCAGCACTGCTGAAAGGCTGGCCCCAGACCACCATGGCTCATGTGACTCTTGGTTCAGAATGACTAACAGGACTGCCAGGCTGAAAGTTGAAAAAGCAGGAAATGAAGGACAGTTGGGAACACAATGCCTACAAAAGGTCATGTTGGCAACTTTGGAAAGTTTTATGGTCATTTTTTTGTGGAATACAGTTGGGAATATAAAATCAACATAGCTCTAACTGTCCGCCTACTCCCCATTATTCCCTTTTGGAAAGCTGTTGCAGAATCTCATCAGACCAATGATCAGGGACTTCTTTACTAATTTCTGATGGAAATTTATCCATCACTGGTTTAAAGCAATTTACTCTATTTTTTTTTTTTTTAACATTGGCCTTGAACTTAAACAGACTGTTTATCTCCCTGGCATTTACTCAGTGCATTTACAGACAGCGATCATTTCTCCTTTCAGCATTTTTTCTGAGAGGTTACACAAGAGACTAAAACAAATCTCCCCTTGGAAGGTAACAAAAACATGAGCATGATATGGAATATATCAATGGCAAATTTGGGTCTCAATCCTGAACCTATCATCAAACCCTAAGCCAGCAATTGTGGGCTCCGCTCCTTCCTAGCTTCTACACCNCTCACGCTAGCTACCATGAAGAAAGTGAACTCTGTCCCAGACAAAACCAGGACACCTTGCTTTGTCAGCTGCATCCTGACTCTCACCAGCAGTTCTCATTCCTCAGGGGAACCCACGGTAATAAAAGCCAAAGCACTTCTTGTGACACCAGCTACGTAGCCAGACATTAACTCACAGGTTATGCCTGCACCTTCCTGAGCACTTCGCCCTCATCTGCAGGACTGAGCAAAACACTGCCTGGGTTTGCACGTAGGGCTAACACAACAAAGTTGAACAAAGAGTTCTAACTCAGCAATCATCTAAGGGTGAAGCATAGGCTTGCTGCAGTAGACATCACCCCAATAGTTTCTAATGCTGCACAGACAAGGCCACTTTGGTCCTTGGTACAACAGAATCAAGAGGAAATACTGCGAGACCCAAGAGGAACAGATGAAGCCAAAATGACAAAAGGGCGTTGATGAAGTAAACCTTCATAGCATAGAGTTCTAACTGCTGGGAGGAGAGGAATCCTGGGAAAAATCTTCAGGGCAGCAGAGGCTGCTTAAGTCAAAGCAAGGATATTTTTTACAAAACTAAACTAAAAAGTTAAGATATCATGATGCACCAAGACAAGACAGTTGATGGGACCCAAGAAAAATCCAGAGGAGAAAAAAAAAAAAAGAAAGAAGAAGAAACAAGATTAGAAAGATAAAATAAGATCCTGCTGTATGATGATTAATTCCTATGGGGAGTGGCCTCAGATCAGGCAACTCAAAGAAAATGTTTGTAATCATTCCTCTAAGTCCCCTTAGTCCTTTATGTGTAAGGGTTAACCTTGAAACTTGAAAACATTGTATTACTCCCTTTAGGTGTCAGGTGGTAGCCAAATATTTTAAACCACAGCAACAATCACAAAAATACTACAAAATCAATCTGTAAAGTACCAGTCTACGAGACCTTCATACAGACAAGCATTTGAATAATTTTTCTTTTTTAAAGTTCAAAAATACGGCACCTTGTAGAAACCTTTTTAAATTACTGGAATCCTTATTAACAGTCTTTTAAAATTTTTGGGTCAAAAATCTACTCGCCAAAAAGATTGGGCTTTAGCTTTCTACAAAATCCCCATATAGGATCAAAGGCCTACCTGGAAAAAAACCCAAAGAAAACTAGAATGAACAGACACATGCACGCACACTCCAGCTTTGTCTTGTTGAATGAACAGACTGGAAGTGAGAATACTGCTGTCATCTTCCTCAGCTTACCGCTATCACCAAAACAGGAGAAAGTTCTACCAGCTTCCCATTGATCTCAGTTTAAGCATCAGCTCCCACCAACAAGCAAATGTCAAAGACAAACATATGTTTTGCTGCTGATCATTTAATGTAAAGCAGGCAACTTGTGCAGCGTTAATTTTACAGTACAGAAAATTATTAATACTACATTGCACACAAAAAAACAAATTATCAGAGCACTGTAGAAAGAAGTTTGCTAGGGGTTGGGATAAGAAGAAGGATTAAGACTTCAAAGGAAACACAAGTAATTGACAGATCTGCAAAAACACCCCAGCTCTAAGAAAATTAACTTTGTAACAGAAAAATTCTCATGGTTTCCAAAAAGCAGCAAAATAGATATTATCTTATTAACAAGATCATATTACACCAGCTAGGGGCAATTAACAGAGAGCAGGAACCTCAATGAATGAACTTTATTTAGGGTCAAGATTCTCTCAGATGATCGTTCATCAGCTGTTGTAGTAACTAATTAAAAATTTGGACAAAGACCAAAAAATTTTGAGAGCAGTTCCATTGAAACTTACCAAACACCAGATATTGATTCAGAATCAAACTGGATGACTCCAGAATTTAGAAATACACAAGTAATCCAACTAGACTCCTTACATCATCTTTTTCTTGCAGGCAACCATTAAGATGTGAATTTAAAACCAGCTGTGTGATTAATGTATCCTGCTACAGAGTATGAATTATTTCTTAAGAATTATGAGCAGATGAGAATCTCATTTAGTAAAGACTATTCTTTTTCACTTGGCAATGATGGCTTGGTATTTTTCTTTCCTCTTTGAAAGATAAGTATTTTGTTTAAAGTGGTTACCTGCAAGCTAACAAACTGAGTTATGAATTTGTTGTAATCTGTTTGTCTAAGCAAAGGCTGTAGGATGAGACTTATAAAAAATATTTTGCATATGTCTTCATTGTACAGAAGTAATCCGTAACTGTTAGATGTCATCCTCTGCAAAAAAAGTCCATGAAAAATCCACATAATTCCAAATATTTCATAAAGTTGACGCAGATTGCACTTTTTAACTGACGCTAAATGAACTGTTTGAAAGGATAAGAGTATTTCAAAAGCTAACTATTATTTCTAAGATACTACATAAGCTTTGTATATTTCATACTACAGATTTGCTGATGCTGGAATAGAACGAAGTTATAACGAATTCAGCTGTTAAGAGAAAATCCCACTAAAATTTTCCTTCTGTAACACTGAGAAGCAAGATAGCAATTAAATCTTCCCCAGGTCAGGATGGGATTGACAAAAATGAATGAAATTTGGATCACTGCTATCCAATAAAACACAGCAATCCTGTGGTAAACATGACACAGCACCTCTTCAGAGACATAAAATTACCATGAAACTAAGGCAATTAAGCTACCAACATAGCAACTCTTTTTCTGAGAAGCCATTTAAATGTGCTACTGAAGCTCTGGAAGCACAAACCCCCTTTCTGCAAAGGAAAGGTTTCTGTGAAGGACTCGGGCTCCCAGAGAAGGGTTTGAGTAAGACTTGTGCACTGCTAATATTTTTGACATTGGCAGTCCTTCTGTCCAGCTGAATGGCTAACATTCTCATAGAAAAAGACACAAAAAGACATATCTATCAAAGAACACGAAGTTGTATATTTGCAAATTCCATAGATGGTCATTCCAGTGACCTACAAGGAGCTTGAGGCACTGTTTTGCAGAGACTCACTGTTTTGTCAACCAGATTAAGTTCCAACAGCGCTCTCTGAGAGCAGACAGCAAAAGGGAAAGACAGCCTTTCAGGACAATAAATATTTTAAGTACTAATTATATTTTGAAGTATTTTGTTTAAGTATTAAATAGATGTTTAAACATATGTTTAAACCCCTTCCTTGGCAACTGGGAGATTTTTGCAACTGAATCTACCCCCAAAATGTACTAAGAAGAGAAGAAAACATTAAAGATTATCCCCAAATTTCAAAATCCCAATGTTATCCCCCAGAAGAGGCACACTCACTAAGGATTTTCTCCGTTGAGTGCCAGTGAAAGCCAGCTCTGCTTCTTACACATATGAGGTGACACAGAACTGATCTGATAACTCGTTCTTGAAGCTCCTGCAAAATTCAAGGAACTGGCTGCCAGAACAAAACTCAGAAGTTGAAGGTATATACCCCGAACTTTCCATTAAGCTTTATAAGCAAGGACACAAAGCAAATCAAATAACATTGGCATAGAGAGTTGCAGCAACAAATACCAGTAAAGTTTTCAGTCTTGTACCTCCCCTCACTTACAAGGCGGTACCCTCCAAACACCTAGCACACAGTTACTGGTCTGTGCTAAACCCAAACTGTGCAGAAACACTGGCTGGCTGGCTCCCACTTAAAACTGTGCTAACTAATTAGCTGCACAGCATACTGTATGGCAATATTTATGTTCATTAAGAACTTTATTAATACTGTTGTTACTATCACCATACTATGTTCCACCTCAGTGCAGAGCTGAAGATGTAATGGCATTTTGTAAAAAACTAAATGAGCCTCATAGCACCTATTCAGAAAAGGACGTGGGGCTTATGCAATTTACAAACTAGGAGACTCTGAGAGCAAAAGACTCTGCAATTTCCTTCTCTTCAATGAAATGGTAGCAAAGAGGCAAGAATAAGGGATGGGAGTCCTTAATCTTACTGCTCATATTTAGCTGCTGGACTGCTATCTATGATGTTAAATTATTCATCAGTTCTCACCAGGAAGGCAGGCATGCACTCACAAGAAAAGCTGTGTGCAAGAAAAAGGGTTATCAAAGTATTCAAACACTCTTTCGAGACAGTTAGCTAACTGACAAAAATATGCTGCTGTAACATATTTTCACGTGTAGGTAGCAATTCTTCTCTACATCCCCGGGCTGGAATCCTGTGTGGGGAAAACTGAGCTGCTCAGTATAATGTAAAAGACAGGCCTCATTAACTCTTGGACATCTTCTCATTTCTTGATCATAAATCCTATTACCTTGTATAACAAACTGCCATAAAACACACAGATAAAAGATAATTTATGCTCAGTGTACAGAAGCTAATGTTTCTGTACTCCTGAGAAGCACACAGCCAGAAAATGAGAAAGTATGTATGTGAAACCTTAAGCCATTCGTGCTGAGCATGGCCGGCATGATAAACATGACTCTAAGAGCCTAATGCTCTAGAGCCAGAGTAGATTCTAATGGTAACTGATATTGCCAAAATTTCAAGCATAAAACGTACAGACTGTTGCATAAAATACCCTGCTTATAAAGAGTGATCACTCCTTATTAAGAATTCAGGCTTTCCTCTCTCCCCCCACTACAATAAGAAATATTATGGCTCTTCAGATCAGAGACACTTTTTTTTTTTTTTTTTTTTTAAATTCCAATCATCACATTAGAAAATGCTTCAGAGCAAGGATCACCTCCTGGAATCCTGGAATTCTTGCACAGTTTCCCTGTTTCTGACTCCTATCCTAATCAGTGTTGCATGGCACACAAAAACTAACAACCCTTGGAGCTGGCAAAATCAAAGGCAGCTCAAACTTGTATTTGCTTTTTCTCTGAAGCAATTTAAAGTCTTTCGACTTTGCCACCGATTTTAACTGTGATGGTTAACTGCTCAAAGGAATATTTTGCTTTAGACAAGACTGAAAAAAAGATGCATTCAATTTAGTTTGTTTGTCATTAGTTTTCCCTTCTCATTCAGATGAGAAAATCATCCACTGTCAACTTAGAACTTCTGTAGTTACAAAACATGAACTCATTGCTTGGGCCCTTCCGTAGGTACACCTCATTTCATGCCTGCTTTCTTTTTCTTAGATACTTGTTTAGTAATTTGACCTATATTGGAATTAATTTATCCAAATATAGACACCTACAGTGTGTCCCCAGACCTCAGCCCACCACCCAATTTCTCCATGGAGTCCATACAGACAAGTATTTATGGGTATGCTAGAGAACCAACAGTAGTCTCCTGCTATAGTGAACGGAGGGCTACTGCTATTTTGAAGCAGAAACACAGTTATATTTTGCTCATGTATTTTATCCCAAGAATCCAATAAAGATCAGATTCTTCTTCCCCAAGAGAGAAAGGTTTCAGATCTACATTTTATAGAAAAAACAACTTGCTCTTAACTTTATCATTTGCATTAGCATTTGAATCTCAAAACCTTGCCTCATTTGTTGCACAGTTTCCAGACTTGCATTTCAAAAAGTCAGTAGGTCTCCCACTGTGTTCAACTCCCTCCTACCTTGATTTTAAATTACAAAGGGGAGAGGGGAAAAAGAGAGAATGTCATGATTGTGGTTGTTTACCAAAGAAAAAAAATCATGCTGAACTCCATACAAAAAAAGAGAGTATTTCCAAGCTTAGGATCTTCATTTCTTTCTCTGTATAAACTACTCACTTGATTTTTATCTAAACTATGCAGGATTAATGTTATTATCTGGAGGTACCATGACAGTTGACCGAAGATGCTGACAGTGACAAGTTTAAACTAACAATGAAAAGCAATTTTGTGTCAAAGTTAGCTTTAAGATTGTGTAAATGGTCTGCCCCCTATATCTGCCCTTTACTTCTGAGTGCTAGAAACAGCCTGAAGTTACAAAAGTCAGTCAGTCACTGGCAATGTAGACTCACAGCCAGGAACAGCAGAAAAAAATAATATCCCATGGAATTCTCCCCATCAACAAAAAAGGATTAAAAACCAGAACACAAATAAGTTTCCAGCATGCCCAAACAATTAGCAACCTCCCATTTCTATTTGAACACACAGATTGTGATTTTTTTTCAAGTTGAAAAGGGTTTAAATATTCATTGAAGACTCTTCTGAAAACAAACTTAAGCATGGCACTTTAAAGCTACTTACGGAAAAGAGGAATGAAAAGAATTAAAAGTGTTCCCAGTCCAAGTAAGTGTTTCGTAAGCTAAACTGGGAATGCTCCCTCTTATTTCCGCTTCTCAATAAGTTCTTAAAAATTTCCTAAAATTAATTTACAGTGGTCAGTGAAGTACTGCACCCACAGATCAGTCATAAGCGACTTACTCCTCACTTTTAGATTTTAACCACAGCTATCCTTTAGAATCACAGAATCATTAAGGTTGGAAAAGACCTCAAGGATCATCAAGTCCAACCCAACACCACCTAACTCACTAACCCATGTCCCTAAGCACCACATCGACACGTTTCTTGAACCCCTCCAGGGATGGTGACTCCACCACTTCCCTGGGCAGCCTGTTCCAATGCCTCATCACTCTTGCAGTGAAGACATTTTTCTAATATCCAGCCTAAACCTCCCCTGGTGCAACTTGAGGCCNTGCTGATACAGGCCAGGATGCTGTTGGCCTTCTTGGCCACCTGTCACTGCTGGCTCATGTTCAGCCGGCTGTCACCCAGCACCCCCAGGTCCCTCTCTGCTGGGCAGCTTTCCAGCTACTCACCCCTGAACCTGTAGCGTTGCAGGGGGTTGTTGTGACCAAAGTGCAGGACCCAGCACTTGGCTTTATTGAACCTCATACAGTTGGCCTCAGCCCATGGGTCCAGCCTGTCCAGATCCCTCTGCAAAGCCTCCCTACCCTCAAGGAGGTCAACACACCAGCTCAGTTTGGTGTCATCAGCAAACTGACTGAGGAAGCACTCCATCCCCTCATCCAGATCATTGATAAAGATGTTAAACGGAACAGGCCCCAAAACCCATCCCTGGGGAACACCACAGGTGACCGGTCGCCACCTGGACTTAACTCCATTCACCACGACTCTCTGGGTTTGGCCATCCAGCCAGTTTTTTATCCAGCAAAGGGTGTTCCTGTCTAAGCCATGAGCCACTAGCTTTTCTAGGAGAATGCTGTGGGACATGGTGTCGAAGGCCTTGCTAAAGTCCAAGTAGATGACATCCACAGCCTTTCCCTCATCCACTAGGTGGGTCACCTGGTCATAGAAGGGGATCAGGTTGGTCAAGCACGACCTTCCTTTCATGAACCCGTGCTGGCTGGGCTTGATCCCCTGGGTGTCCTGTGCGTGCCGTGTGAGCACGCTCAAGCTGAACTGTTCCATAATCTTCTGCAGTACCGAGGTCAGGGTGATAGACCTGTAGTTCCCCGGGTCCTCCTTATGGCCCTTCTTGATGGGTGTCACACTGGCAAGTTTCCAGTCTTCTGGGACTTCCTCTGTTAGCCAGGACTGTTGATAAATGATGGAGAGGGGCTTGGCAGGCTCCCCTGCCAGCTCCCTCAGTACTCTTGGGTGGATCCCATCTGGCCTTGTGTGTGTCCAGGTGGCATAGCAGGTCATTAACTGCTTCCTCCTGGATTGTGGGAAGGTTTTTCTGTTCTTTGTCCCTGCCTGCCAATTCAGGGAGTTGAATACCCTGAGGATAACTGGTCTGACTATCAAAGACTGAGGCATAGAAGCCTCTTTAGCCCTCCTTCCCCCTCACTCGGCTGCCTCTATCCATTTAGCTGTGCAACTAATGATGAGAATCATTCCTCATCATACTGGAAAATGAGCTCCTGTGCCTACTATCTTTCTGCAGTGCCTCAAAGTTGTTAATACAGCATCTGCCCCTGTGGATTTAAATCTATAATCTCTCTTATTAATGCTTTTCTCAAATTACAATGACGCATGTGTGGTGCAGGGTTTTGTCAAATTTATCTGTGAATGTTATTTATTTTAATGAAATAAGGTTTCCAAGATAAAATGGGAAAGTTAGTTAAGCTTCTAGAAACTCTGACATGAGGAAAAGATATTTCCAAACAACTAAATGAATCACTGTTAGAAAAGACTCTTTGACGCTTAGATTTGCTTTTAATTTAAATCTTAGAAGCAGAAGCCCAGCAAGATCTTTTGTGTGTGTTGTTTTATGAATCAATAAATGGAATAACAGACCTAAAAACCCACAAAAATAACACAACTTAAATAAATTCCCTTGTTGATGTTAGCTGGATTCCCATCATAATGAACTCCACCATTCAGACCACATAAAGGCTCTGCCTGACATGTTTGTCAGGAACTCCTTCATATCTTCCTTGTACATTTTTCTTTTGTTTCTCTTACTGCAGACATCCTTATTGCTACTCAACATGCACAAGGGCTGTGTGCTAAATTTCAACTTACTGGAATGTAATTTAAAAGTTTTAATTTTTTTTCATTCATAGTCAAAATCCTGTATTTACCCAAATTCAGTTTTCATACCTTCTAGATTTCTATGTTCCTCCCCTTTTAAACAAATCTATCCAAAACAAATTAAATACAAACTTTTCCAAGGCAGGAATGCAGAGCCCGTCATTGGCTGTCCACTTCCCTGCAGTATATTTTATATTTATGCTCTGACCCTATAGAATACACTTAAGAAAATGAGCATTTAATGGTGCAAGACCTACAGGGTCAGGGTGGGTGGAAGGTCAGTTCTCTTATGAAGTAACTTTTCACAACACTTACAGGTTGAAGCAGGTAAATCAACGAGCAGTCCTGGATAACTATCACTGGAAAAGGAGTGATATTTGTTGCATAAAACAGTGTTTCCACTGAGGCCATTGTTTGGTCAAAGCGTCCTCCGAGTCCGCCCAAAGTCACAATCATATCAATCTAAAAGATAAAACAAAAACAGTTACCAGGAAATCTTGCAGGCATGATCTCTAGACCCTGAAAATCAACAAAAAAAAAACACTTTGAGGAAAAAAAAAGAAAGAAAAAATAACTCCTGACTATACAAAAGCAAATGTCAAATACAGTTATTTACTCCCATTATCCATAAATACCATTATGTGATTTTTGAGGCTGAGCATTAAAGCTCAGTAAATTCATGGCCAATATACAGTACTTTTAAAAAGAACATAACCGCTCTCCTTAAAATACAGGCAAGTCTTTGGAGGTACTTCTTGGTCTGCCCTGAATATATAGAGCCCAAGATATATCACTCCACATCTAAGCCCCTCAGCTAAGTGTGATATATCTGAGCCTGAGTATCCCCAGATCTTAACATCATTTCAGTATTACCCTCACAGTTTACAGTGTGAATAAAGGAAATTTCAGGTTAGGGCCATTATGTGTCATTCTCGTTAGTGCCACACAGCATTTTAATAAACAAGCAATCCCACTCACAAGCTGGGTCTGCTCAAGATTAAAAGTACTATCAAAGCAGGAAGTTCCACCCCAAGTGACGGGGACAGCATCTCCCAGCTGTCAGGGACAGAAACAGAAGTGCTCTCCGGTCCCAGTCCCAGACCAGCAGAAAGCACCGCTTGGCTGCTTTGATGGGCCATGCAGCCAGACTGCTGTTGTTCAATTCCCTCACCCTCCATCAAGACTCTGAACACTTTATTTCCTATAAGCATAAAGAGAGTATTTAAGAGCCTTGGTAAAGAGTTTTTGGGTCCGCAGATAAAAGGTCACTGAGTGCAAAGTATTATTATTATTACTCCCATAATGTAAATCAGTTATGATCAGTATTTTTAAAAGCTACCACTGAACAAGTCACATCTAGAGCCCCTAACACATTGCAGCTCTAAAGTCTTTAGAAGCTGCCTTGACAATGGCCATCTGTGAAGTTTCCAGCTTTAGAGGGCTTAAGTCTATGGCTACTGTGATTATATGAAGTTTTACTCAACCCAGGAGCCACATAATGGTACCCTTTGTATCTGGAATGATGTATTAATAGCATCAGCTTCTGTTTTTATTACCAGGGCTAGGGCTTTATGATTCTGTTGAATACTGGTATGCATGAAAATTAAGCTCTTTTACCTTTTGGTGAAGAATGATACTATCTTTTTCATCACCACCAGGAAAATACTTGAGAAGCCAGAATGGATCAATATAACATTTTATATTACCAGTAAACACTGAAAAAAAACAACCGTTCTTGTACTGCAGACAGAATGTATTTTCTGTGCAGATTACAGATCACACAGACTTAACAGAATATTAAGAACCAATAGAATATGAATGGTAGGAAAACCTATCCTTAAACAGGAGACAAAACATCAGAAGTTAAAAAGCGTATGTTCCCAGCTAAGCCATTATATACCTTCCCCTTTATTGATTCCAGTGTAGAAGCAAACTGCTTTTGTTTGACCGGTGATGACTATGATTTAAAAAGGTGGATCAATTCTCTGAAAATAATACTACTAAAATTGCCCACCAACACCAGTTCCCTACCAGATAACTGGCAGTGAAAATGCACTCCACCCCAATAGAGACCATGGAGAAAATCTTCTCCATTAACCTGGAACCACAGTGAAGTTAAGGTGGCTTTGCAAAGCATCAGGATTCACATATATGTTGGTTTTTCGCATGAGCAATGAGGCTGAAGCTTAAATGTTAGCCTAACTTCGCCTAGTCTTCAAAAAGCTGAGAAACTACTGTATAGTTTATTGGTGTATATGTCTCGCCATACATGAACTTGTTTGTTTTGGCTTTGATGTTTTCTACAGTTTAAAAGATAAGAATGAAGGAAACACAGAGTTCCCTCTGACTTGTAATTAAAATGATGCAATAACATTCTGAATGTGTCTTCTTTCCCTTGTAAAACTGTCTACATGTCAGACAAATCCTGCTCTGTTATTCGCACGAACGTACTTACTGCGAAGTACAGGACCTATCTGAAAAAATGAAATGCTCACTGACTGTAGCTTTTTCTGATAGGGATTTCTAGAACACTGCAAGTTGAAGAAAAAAAATCACAAAAAAATACTTCTGTATTATAAAGCATAACACAAGTGATCCAGAAATCCTGCTCCTTATTCAATAGCAACAGTGCAGTGATCTTGTGGATTGGTGCCCAAAAACTAAGAAAATAAAACCAATCTAGCATGGAACAGATCTGCTGAAAAAGCATTCACAAACCAGAGGCTTATATTTGTGGTGTGTTGGGAGAAAGCTAATCCAGATACCTGAAAAGGGAATGTAGCTATTATTTAGGGTTTGCATGGATTGTGAAAACTGAACATATGACACCTGACAGGTACCCAAACAAAACCAGGTGGAGTATGAGAGGAGCAGGCAGAGAGAAAAGCTAAAATTCTGCACTTCTGTGATGGCTGATGGTCCTGCCTTTCACTGGGTAGTCTTGGCAGCAGTGACAGGCATCTAGACACTGTCGGACTTTTAAAGCCTCTATTTGAAGGTCTAGGTATACACACTTTGTTTATTTAACAAAAACACAGAGAGGCTAAGTCCAACAAAAAACCCTCAAGAGCCTTTTTATCTTAAAACTATCACCTCTGTTAAAAAAAAAACCCACAACACAAAAATCAGGAACGAACAGAACAATCAGTCCCTTCACTGCAATCTCGCTCTACCAAGCACTTAAGAACATGGATGTGTCCTGAAAGCACATACATGACTCTTGGTCATTCCAGAACCTAAGACAAAGCTAATACCAAAGCACAGGACATTTATATACCCGCACACTTCAGCCTTTCATTTTTCTACTATGATTTCCTGTATATATCACAGGCTACAGAATTATACTGTTACTGCTAATCGGCCCAGTGGGTAGCATTTGACTAACACACTGTACTTCCACTGAAATGTCCAGGCGTCACTTCAATGTCCTGTCACCGGGCCCCTTACAAGATTTGTTTTCACACAGCGTCATTAATTTCCTGAAAAAAAGGTTATAAAATCCTAAATAACTACAGAGAAAACCTTAGATCATTGCAGGCACAGTGTAGAGGGCACTGTATTCTCTTAGACTATAACCTGGCTTAAACATACTGCACAGCATCTTTAAAGGCAACCGAGCTTTAATTTAAAAAGAGTTGAAGATCTAAGGGTAGGATTCAATCACCTTTAAATGATACACTTATTACATTAGTCTCTCTTGAAAGAGTTTTAGGAGTTGCTACCAAACAGTACAATTGTTAAAAGGAGAAGGGAAGAATACAGGAAGACTTTGTACTCGCAATTAAGGGATGGATTTCTTCTTGCTCCCCTGAGCTGTAATTCAGGGCATGCTGTAACCAAGGGGGGCCAAGGCTGCCACCACGTCAGAATGAAGTTGTTCAGGTTCCTGCTTCTACTCTCAGAGAGATTACTGAAATAGACAACTTGCTGTAAATGGTTTCCAGGAATACTAAACACTATCTTTCTGTGGAAACTGGTCCAGCTGACGTATCTCTTTCATGGGTGAAATACAAAGAAGATTTTTGCTATACAATTGAGGAATATATATTTAAAGGGAAAGGTAAAAGGGCATGGGAAGCTGGAAACTGCCTGGGGTGGGTAAAAAGAATGCAATGTTTGGCTTTGTTGTGTCAGCATCATCACATCTAAACATGCCAAATCTCCAAGAACTGGGTAGGTGAAAGGAAACACATCTACTAACAACAACTGGTAGCACTAGAATGAACCCTGAAAAAGATCTCCCCTAAATGAAAAAGGGAAGGCAACAGTAATCAAGATGTCATAAATCTCTGGAGCCATGAATAATCCTCCCTCCCTTTCAGATTATGGAGACCATCCATTGCTATCACCCAAGTTATTTCAATGCTAGTTACAGGCCGGTATTGTACTGGATTTGAACATAGCTTCCTTTTTTCACCTTCCCACTTCACTGATACCTTTTCATCTTTTACAATGTTTCTTCATTTCCTACCGTTCATAAGCCTATTGCTTTAATTTAAGAATTTGGAGGAAGATGATGCAGAGAAAAAGCTATGATAGCAACATGCATAGAGTGTACATTGAGATATACTGTATGCTGGAAAACAAACAATTAAGTAGTAGCATGAACACTACATTTCTTAATGCTTTATCAATTTGATGCTTTATGAATTTCGACCAGTTTACAAGAAAAACATTTTTTTCTTCATAAGGTAATTTTGTCAACTCAGGATATGGTTTGAAAATCCAGATATATCCTTTCTGGTCTCTGTATCAGCTTCAGTATCGAAGACTTTAAAACAGCAAACACTTTCCTTGATAACAAATGAGCCAGAGTAGATTTCAGCTCATTCTCCCATAGCTGTATTAGAGCTCTTGTGCTGGCCAGATCACAGTCATTTTTTTTTATATTATCCACAAAAACACAATATAAATTTAAGAAACTATTAAAATCCCACAACTCAATGCTGAATATATAGCAAGATATTGCCATTTTAGTTGATTATACTGGCTCTCTAGCTCAGTGTTTTACTTAAAAGGTATGGCATTCATTTCCTACAGGAAGGATATGCCCAGTCACACAGCAGCACCTGAACTTTGCTTAGGTAGAATCCTCTTTGCTCAAGCCAGAATTTGCTCACTGCTTCAGCATCCAACTTGCCATGGGAACAAGAGCTCTCAGACGAAGGCTGCCATCCTATCTGTGTACCTGAGATGATAACCTTCAATCAGCTTCATCATCACTTCACTGATCCACTAATATTTATATTATATTGTTCACAATATATTATATTGTTTTGTCCTTCACAAAGCGTTTCTTGCGTCTTATGTTCATTTTCTTATGCTTTTACCCAAGTGCTTTCTCTATTTGCAACCCTTTTCATTTGAAATGAGAGCTTAATTCTTTCTGCTAATGACAATAAATATGCAAATAGATCACATTTGTCCGCTTAAAACAAGCAGCACATATGATAGGAAGATGGAAATGAGAAAGGAATGAAAAAAGATGTATGTAAATAATTCTATGATTCTATGACGAAGCAGCACATATGATAGGAAGATGGAAAAAGGAAAGGCAATCTTAAAATCCAGTCACAGATTTGAGTAGCTGGAAACACTTTAATCTTGGTTCTGCGATTGACTTGTGTTTACAGCTCTAGTTGAATGACTTGATTTCATTTTGGTGCTTTGGCTTTGCTCTTTCCTGCTGGTAAATGAAACATTTGAGGATGTATATAACATCATCTGGCAAAAAAATTGCAGAACATAAATTTCATAACCATTGACTTCGTTCTTTTTTACTTATAGAAACCTAATCTATAAAATCCATGTGAACTGCAGGACCTCCAGCTATCTGAATTTGACTGCTTGCTCTTGTGCTGAATATTCCTGTATGATCTTGATCAAACAGTACTCCCCGTGCCTCAGGTAGAGCAGGGACAGCAATAACTCCCGCTCTACTACTGCCAGTCAGGTGGAGCACACAGCTCTATAATTCCTGCCGTGTATGAGCTCAGGGGCATTGGAATTCCTTATTGCCTCAAATTTTCTGGGTGAAGGGCTTGTCCCTACTTCAGACCATTACCATGCTGCTGTGAGTAGGCAAAAGTGCACTAAAACTCTTAGAGAAATCTGTTCACCGAGGCTTTGGAGGAAAATGTGTGCTGGTTTTGTTCCTGATGCATTTATTCTGTGCATGATCAAGGATTCTAAGACTATCATTCATGTGTCTTCTCAAAAATAATCTAATCTCTTCTTTTTTAAGAGAGTATGAAAAGGCATTCACACGTATCAAGCTAACCTTTCTGCTCCCAAAGCTGAACCACTCGAATCCACACTGTGCACTGTGGAATCACCCCCATAGAAATGTAAAACCAATCACCGGAAACTATCATATCCTTAAGAACGTAAGCCCTGGAATTGTATTAGCAGCAATGCAAGAGGCCCTCAAAAGATCAGAAAATCTCTTTAATGATCTCACATCCACTCGCATCTAGCGCCAAAAGCTGTGTTTGGCACATGCTGTGTTTTTAATCTCTTTGTATACTGCCTCCAGGAGTAAAAAACGGAAAACTGAACTAACTAAAAACCGCCATCAACAAACAACTCAAGGGAGAAGCAAAAAAAAAAAAAAAGTGATCCTATCTTCAAGAGAATCTGCTCTTTATGAGCTTTGTATTTCACATTTCACTTTGGCTGTCAGTCTTTACTTAGAAGAAATTCAGAGTGTAAACCAAATGTAGCATTTACAAGTCTTCAGATTAGTATGTATAAAGTCAAAAGCATATTATTTAATATTGTTGTCTATTTTCTGTCAGATTACTATCCAAAAGGAATGCTACACCTGAGTGCACTTGAACTCTATTGAAAATTACAGCCAACCAGCAGCTACAAAGTGAAGATACGCCCAAATAGCCTTCCTTCCCATCCCTCCAACACGTTTCCATGTTGTCAGAAGATAAGCAGGACAATACAACCACAACCCACCATTTCCCTACCAGTAGGTCCACTACGCTGTCGTGCTGATGCCTGTGGTCCCGCACTCCTCAACCAGAGCCAGCCGTCAGCCTGTGCCTTTGCACCTCCATGAGCCCTGACAACTTCTCTTTGATTTCCTTTACAGTCCTGTGGTGGGTTAACCTTGGACGGCTGCCAGGCACCCACCCCAGCTGCTCTCTCACTCCCTCTCCTCAACAGGACAGGGGAGAAAATAAGATTAAAAAGCTCATGGGTCAAGACAAGGATAGGAAGATCATTAACTACCAATCAACATCACGGGCAAACCAGACTTGGCTTGGGGAAAATTAGTTTAATTTATTGCCAATTAAAAATCAAGTTAGGAAAAAAAAGACAAAACTAAAACCACCTTTCCACCACCCCACTTTCTCCCAGGCCCAACTTCACTCCTTCATTCCTGACTCCTCTATCTCCTTCCCTCTCATGCTGTTTCCCCTGCTATGGCGTGGGGTCCTCTCCATGGGGTACAGTCCTTCAGCGTGGGTCCCCCACAGGCTGTAGCTCCTGTCAGGAGCCTGCTTGCATGTGGGCTCCTCTCCACGGGTCGCATCTTCCTTCAGGGCACATTGGCATGGGGCTCTCCATGGTCTGCAGGGTGAACACCTGCTCCAGCGCGGGCTCTGCACAGGCCGCAGCTCCCTCAGGAGGTTCCACCTGCTCCCTGGGGGCTCTCCAGGGGAATCTCTGCCGGGGGGCAGCTGGAGCCCCTCGTCCCGCTCTCCCCTCGGGGCTGCCAGGGCTGTTTCTCACGCGTTTTCCCTCACCCCTCACTGCCGGGCAGCGGTTTGCCCTTTCTCAGCAGCAATTTCTCCCAAGCGTGCATCTGTGTGCCGGCTGTGTCCAGCACAGGGCAGATCCGGTGCCTCCCCACAGAGACCCCCGCAGCCCCCTGACAGCGCCTGGGCACATAAACATGACACAAGTCCCTATTTCAGCCTAATTATTAACCCTCATTGCTTAACTCATTATTTCTGCTTCTCTAGAAGGCTGAGACTAACATGAGACATGTCTGCCACAGCTGCCGCTTCTCTTTGCACCGCGAAGTTCCCTTTCCTTTCCCACCACGCCATCATGTCCCACCACCCAGACGCCAGTCCAGGACCCTTGGAAAGCCTACAAAAGAGGCTAAACAAACCTGTGGTATTTTGAGGCAAGGGGACAGATTTTCCTTAGAAAAGGCTTGTTAGGCGAAGCGCTCTGCCAGCAGCCCACAGGTGCTCATACTCGGATGAACACAGAAAGCCAACTTCAGCACTCCGAGAGCTGAGATCTTTTCCTGCAGCTTCTTAAACCAGATGCGTCTTTAAAACTAATTTTCTGTCTATTTTTATTTCCATTCTGTCACATTATATTTAGGTATCAAATTTTAATGAAAGTATTACATAGATTTTTAAGGGAAAACATTCTATACAAAATAAAGAAAAGGGAATTTAAAAAAAATCTCCATTTACATTAAAGAGTGATTTTTTTTTTTTTTACTTCATCTGAGTAAGAGTTAATGGCTCCAGCACTTTCCCTGCATATCTTAACATTTAGCAATGAAGTGTGTATAAAAGACGCCACAAATAATACAGAGCTGTAGGGCATCCTCCCTCTCTTGCAGCAGCATCGCGGAGGAGATAATGGCAAAAGAGGTGCCTAACTAGGACGAGACGTTAGCTCTGCTATTTAAAAAGTTTAGACTTGGGTTCACACCAGTCTGAAGATCTCCCAATAGGTCCCAATAGAACAGTAATATTTTCAGCTGGTCTGAACATTAATCTTCATGATGAACAAGGGGATAATAGCCTGTCCTATTATACTTAAGGGACAGATATAAGACCTGAAACTAAAGATGGAAAATTTTCCCCATGTCTCTCAGGCCCTATTCTGCGAATGGTTTCTCTTTTGAGTGATTTCATTGAATACTTGGGCAGTACAGAATTACTATTTTTCTTTCCAAGAGAGTGCAGATTTGCAGAAAGAAGTCCTGAATTTATACATTTGTTTCGAAGAGGCTGAAGATGTCCTTATATTGAAGGAAGTAGGTTAGGATCTTGGATGCCAGTTTTCCTTTTCAGAGTAGGTTCAGTATTTATAGTAGGCAAGCTAAATATAATAGCCTGAATAATACCAGCTTACAGCCCTCACAGAATCTATTTTATTTTTCTGCACTGTTCTCTAGACCGTATAAATTTAGCCACGCACTTAGAAAGAAATGAAGTGTGATTTCTTAAACTGGAGGTGCTTGCGAAGCTGCAAACATTTTATGCTCGCATTTAATTTGCATAAAATATTAAGCTTTAATTGTTCAGTATTTAGTTGTTCAGTTGTTTAAAAGTAAAGCTTGATGGGTTCCTTAGGCAAGTTGAAGAGACCATCCCCCAAATCTCCTCCTTGATGGTGACAATGTAAAATTAAAAGATAGCTGATTAAAAAAAAAGAACAGTGTGAACATCAGAACTAGAAAAGCCTGGTTGCCAGTGCAGCTCTGCTATGAAGACCCTTCAATCCCTACCTTTGTTGAGCTTCTGGCACTGACTTTTTTACAGTATGAATACTGTAGAGGCCTTTCAAGTATTACCCGACTGCCTAATTTTCACAATATTTGTGCAGAGTTGAATTACTGTAAGCCTCTCCACCCCTTCTTGAACATTACCCTACAAGACCTACCACAGCTTCAAAGGATTTGACAAACATTACAACTTCATTGTTTTTCTTGACTGTTCAAAGGCCACACCATGTTACAAAAAGGGGGGAAATGTCCTGGGAAGAAAACAAACCCAAAACCGGTAAGGAAGCATTCTTACATGCACTGCTTAGGTTAAATAAGTTTCCTTGAAATGGATGAAAAAGGAAGCCACAGAAAAAGGTTAATTTGTTGACTCACCTACTGCTTGAAGGATCAGATCACTGCAGTTCATGGAATTATGAAACTGATTTCTCTAACGCTAGCATTTCTACACTCATGGATGTAGAAAACTAATAAATGTTTTTATGAAACTATCTCAGCAATAGCCAAAAACCTGTAATTTGTTCCTGACAAGCATCTCAATTTAGTAGGAAGAAAGAATATTTGAGACATAAAAAATGACCTGACTCTTATAATCTGCAGTTAAAATTTGTTGTACCAGCATCATTTTCTTAATATGCTTAATTATAAACTTACATCCCATTAACTAAATAGAATTTTGCTACTATCAGGGAAGCTGCATAAGCTGTACTCTGGTAAAGCAGAAGAAGTTGGATTGATTCAAAAACTTGCAGGGTTGGGGGGCAGAGAATCGCCTCTCCTATCAAAATAATTATAACAGGACAAAATTTGAAGTTACAAAGGGAACGGTAAAGCACCTGCAGTAAGCTCACGTTTTCTGTTTCAAATTGGTGACAGCCAACATGGCTTCACCAAGGGAAAATCGTGCCTGACAAATTTAGTGGCCTTCTACGACGGGGCTACAGCATTGGTGGATAAGGGAAGGGCAACTTATGTCATCTACCAGGTCTTGTTCAAAGCATTCGACACTGTCACACAGGAAATCCTTGTCTCTAAATTGGAGATACATGGATTTGACAGAAGGACCACTTGCTGGCTAAGGAACTGGCTAGACGGCCGCACTCAGAGAGTTGTGGTCAATGGCTCAATGTCCAAGTGGAGACCAGTGNCCGTAGATGAGAAGCTCAATGTGAGCTGGGAGTGTGCACTTGCAGCCCAGAAACCAACCGTGTCCTGGGCTGCATCAAAAGAAGCGTGACCAGCAGGTCGAGACAGGTGATTCTCCCCCTCTACTCTGCTGTCATGAGACCCCCCTGGAGTACCGCATCCAGCTCAGGGCCACAAAGATAATCAGATTGCCTAAATAAACAGTATTTTTTTTCCTTATTCTTGCCCTCCCCAGAGCTTAATATGGGGTTTATCTTTTTTAACCAGCCAAACAAAAATCAATGCATTCTCCAGAAATCCCACTCTGCTTCTGCCTTTTCTGTTTAAATTCTCTTCATAGACCAAATACAAACCCCATTAGAGTATACAAGGATATATAGGAAAAAATTCTCAGCATGCAATCCACTGTGTTCTTGCAGACACCCATTTTGCATGACATTATTCTAACACAAAGATATTCAGTGTGTCTTGATGCCCATGGCTGTAGTGGAACAAGTAGACAGCCTGCTTCCTTTGTATGGAATTAGGATGTTTCTCTTTGGGAACTGGCAAATTCTGATATCCTGTATTACAAGAAATGTACTTTTCTGTATGGGAAAGGGAAGCCTCAAAATCATTCAAGAGTAGGAAAGGTGGGTTAAATACGACATTCCTTTAAGATGGATTTGGACCTTAGAGACAAAGTAGTCAGCACTCAAGGATATGTCTGCACATCCTATATGAGGGATTTACTGGTGTTGAAAGGCATTATGAAATTCTACATTTTAGATATGGGAATTATCAGGAAACACTTTAGATCCATTTGCTTCTTTCTGACATGGGATGTTTATGGAGAGGATAGCTATTAATAAGTCAGGAAGATCTTTTGATATAGCACTTGACAGTACAGAAACCTTTTCAATACACATGTTTAACTTCCCCTAAAATTTATCTCATTTACATTTTCTATTTTCCTACTGTGAGGCATTAAGAACAAAAGTTCAACAGTGCCACCAAAACTGAACAGGCTCATTCTTAGCCCTGCCTCCTAGATGGAATTTAGAGATAGAAACTCAAACTTCAGGGTTCTCGTAAAAGCTTCCCACTCCAGCTCCATGCCGGCTTTGGTATCTTCCAGACTGCCTCTCCCTCTATTTCTGTTATTTATTTGCTTCCCTGTTCCCAAATCCTGGTAGTGGCCTGTCTTCATTCCTAGGCTTGCCTTTAAAACCCATTCCTGCTACTGTTCTGGGTCCCCAAAAATTTTCAGAAATGAAAACAAGTAGTGATCCAGCATGACATTACCAACAACTAATGTGAGCAGCAAAATTATGATTCTGTCAGGAACTGAAGATGATACATTTACCGTTACAAAAATGTCATGTCATCAGGAGTCACCTCTCCTGATAGACAGAACCAAACCTAAGCCAAACAGAGCCCAGTACTTGCAGTAATTACACACTTTTTACATGTGACTGTTCTTTAAGTAAAAGATTAATCTCTTTTCAAGTATTTTCTGGTTTTCATTTTAGAGTATTTTCTGTTTTCCTTCAGGGTCTTTTTCTTTGTGTAAAGACAAACCAGAAAGTGATTAATAAGCTGTTTGAACACGGGGTAGCTGAAGGTGGTACCTGAGCATCACTTCATTGTCTTCTCTTCAGCACTTCATTAGCACAGGACTTCACTAACTTTATGTTTAGTTTAGCCTCTCTGAACAGAAAATCAAGTAGACTGATTTGACACTTTCTCTACAAGGGCAAAGAGAAGAATGCTTGCATTCCCTTAAAAGAAGTAATATCCTAGAGCACTGAGAGACTGAACCTTTAAAGTGTAATTTTAAAATGGAAATGTTAGTATAGTATCCCTTTACTCCAAAGGGTTTTTAGGAGCTGGTTTGGATATTTTGCTTTTTCATATTGACACTGATGCTTTTATCAATTTAAACACACTAGCTTTAAACCACTAAAAGGCATGTAGGTTTCAATAAAATTCATTTTTTATATCTTCAGCTCATATAACCAAATGAGCTGCTTTCACTTTTTTTTTAAAGCAGAAAAGATAATAAAGTTAAATGAAATGTCCCAGAGCTTCGCTTTAATACTAAATGGTACTTTAGATGAAACAGTTAAAGAAAGTGGAGTTTGTAACTCTCAGATAAAGATAATGGCTTAAACCTATCTTTACACTATTAGGATTCTTCTTGGAGCTGCATAATTGATATGCACACTTCCACTTCTCACTGGCATGAGCTCCTATGAGCTGCCTGTGAGTAAGACCAGGGGACAATTATGGAAAGAGAACTTGATGAAGATTGAAAATTGGAGGATCATCCCCAACTGTACCACTAGGATGCTGGGAGACTGTGTACAAGTTGCTTCTGTACTTCTGCTTTCCAATCTGCCAATTGAAGACAGTAATGTTCACTTTTAATGCAAGATCTGTTGATCTCTAGATCAGAAATATTATAAGCATGCCTACCATTATGCCAGTTCAGATGATTTCTTGAAATAGCTTGTGTTACATGAAAGAAAATTAAGAACAGAATGTAGTACCAGATAGAAATTACTGTAAATAAGTTTCCTCAAAGGCCTTGTAATGAATAAAGGAAAGTACTCACATAACCACAGAATGGATAAAATAGTGATTAAAGCAGCAAAGCAAAACGTGCACACCTAAGTGTTCAATAGACCATAAACAACGCAAGAGAAACAGCCAGCAGAAATTAAGGAGGAGTTATCAAGATATTAAAAAAGCATCACATAGGGCCAGGAAGGTATACTGCCAGAAACTGTGTGTTTATATCCATACACGCACGTGCATGTGTGTGCACACATACTCACAGTCATGCAGAAAGAGAAAGAGAAATATCTAAGGTTGGAAAGAAACTTCAGGAGTCAGATTCAGTTGGTGGTACTTCACTGCTTCACCCATCCAACACAATGCAATTCACAAATGAGTTAGGGCTGTGGAGAGGGAAAATTAAGACTGATTCTAGCTTGCACATATCAAGTGTACTGCTTGTTCTAACATTCACTGCGTTATGCAATTATAAATACATATAATTAGGTGACTTAGATATCACAAAACGACCCCATGCTGCTTTCTGCATGACTTGGCTAGGCAAACAAAATATGCCATGTAAATCAGAAATCACCAACTCTGAGGATTCAGAAACTATTTTAAGAGTTTTTATTTGAGAGATAAGGAAAAAGCAGTTATAAATTTGGCTAATTATTCTAGAAGACAGAATTACTGCTGTTTATCTCAAACAAGGAGTTCAAAAACTAAGGTTGTTTTTCTCCCAGGTTTGTGTCTCAGTTGCCCACCATCTCCAATTGTATCTCTCCTTGTGGTAAAGGCATTTCTAAGGCCTCTTCTCAAACTGAATTATCCAAAACCCAGCAAAGTCTAAACTACTTTTGCAGCCTTCTCTCCCATGGAGCCACTGAGTGTCTGTCATCTTCACTCCCACTCAGGTGACCCCTGAGAAAGCTGTTTGACATTATTATCTTTCAGTGCTCTCTTCCTCTGTTCAAAAGTTATTTGTTCAAAAGCTATCTGAGCGAGCAGGAAGGAAGAGAAGGAGGAGGATGGAGGTGCAGGGACATGGACAGTAAATTATTAATTTATTTGGGACAAAATATTGCCCCCGTATGCTCATGTGAGCTCAAAAACCTCCTTCACATAGAACTTCCATAGAGGTGACTGACAGATCAGAGCAGAAATTTTATCTGTTTGATATAGCAGGTAAATGATAACTTATTCTCTAACCAATGGGAGGAAGATCTGTTTCAAATACCTCGGCTCCTCACAGTTGAATTTCATCCAGACAAACTATGTTACAGGATTGTGGATCAATGGTATACACTGAATGTAATTAATTTCCTAGCTTAACATACTGCTACCCAGAAAGAGCAGAAAACACAGTATGACTGTGATATAATTTTTTTTTTTAATATACTAAAGAGATACTTTCCTTGTTCAGTAACTTAAACTATAAGTCATGGGGAAACAGCTTTCTAGTGTCTCTTTGACAAGTGCCCTGGATAAGCCAGACAAAAGGGGTAAAAATCAAAGCTGGAGACATAACTTTTTTTTTTCATGGATATTGATGTACATATCAATGTATAATTGATACTATCAATTAAAAGGAAAGCTTTTATGATATTTTTTCCAGAAGAAAAAATATCCACATTGTGACATGAGTTTGTACTTCAGGACAAAAATGCAAATGCAGATGAAGAACCTTCTCCATCCATTTCTAGTTTTCAGACCCTGTCCCTTTCTTTCTTCTCAGCTGAATGTACATCCCAGGTGATCACAGAATTCAATGTCAGCTTTCTTCTCTGAAGAAATTTGCATTCTTCTCAAAGATTTTAGATCTATGGCTTAAACAGTCCATTTCCTTAACCACTTGACACTTTTTTATGCCAGAATGTTACCCATAAAGATGCCTAAATTAAGTGCAAATTTAGGTATTCAAAGAAGATAGAGTTTCAGAGGAGCAAAGCGGTTGCATCCATGAACTAAGGCCACTAAATGTTGCAAGTGCTCAGAATCTCTGTCTTATTGGGAAAACAGGCGTCAAGCTGAACACTGGGTTATCAGGACACCAAGAAGAATCAAAAAGCCTCCTAACTAAGGAATTATACTTATTGCTTTGAACAAAGAACAAATTGGAACCCAAACCAGTAATTTATGTAGCTGTGATACAGTTCTGGGTTCTATTTGCTTAAGTTTCACATATTATTCGCCTAAATTAAACAAATGATTTCTTGAAACTCCTTATGCCAGAAAATGCAGAAGACCAAAACCAGAAATGTATGCTTTAGCTAGTATGCACGAATCAGCTGATAGCATCTTATAATGCTTTATGGAACAGACACTGCAAGCAAGAAGCTGCTAGGATTGGACAAACATGGTACTTAGTTTTAGAAAACACATCTGTGTTACTTCTTGCACCTCTAAAAAACTTAGATTGTATTTAAAGCACAACTTCCATGTAACAGCATGAAAATATAACTGAACTGAAATCTTCGGTTTAGTGCACTGGCATGAACTCTGCACAATTCTGGCTCGTTTACAAAATATCATCAAGGATTTCAATGCAGTATCCTTTATCCAACTTAACAGGGCTTTACCTAGGAGAGTGATCAAAGAATCCAAAGTTTCACAAAAAGGCTACTTATTGTTGAAACACATCTGTAGCTGTCATGTTTCCATTGCTCTTATTTTAACCAGCCACTGATTATTCATTATAAAACCTCTTGTGATAGCTTAAAAAAATCCCTCTATAGCAATAGCTGGGATTTAATAATGAACCAAATCCAGGAAACACTGAAGTTCTCCTTCATTCTAAGGGTAATTCTGTTAAGAGGGAAGCACCTTACTTGTCAAAGTCAAAACAAATCCTAGGCATAGGTGGCTCAACTGTTCAACGGCACTCATTATAATTTGTGTCCTAGATGGCAAGACACCCCTCTGTGCTCTTGTGATGATAAATTATAGGGAGGAAAAAATAAACTATCACATAAAGAGTTTCCTGGCTCACAGACAGATAAGAGAAGTGGATGGAGAAACCCTCCCATCTCTGTCTATACTGATGGGAAAAAAACCTGATGTACGTACTGAGGGTGTCAAGAGGAGATGCAATTGCAAATGGGCATTGTGCAACAGCACTCTGAAATGTCCCATGGACATATATTTCCTTTAGAAGATTAAGATATTTCAAAATATCTTAAGTAAAAACCGACTAATTAGTTATCAACCTGGAGTGAGGAAATAAGAAAGAAAGAGAGAGTGGTAGTGGCATCTCAATCGGTTGCTGCTTTGTTGGAGTACAAGTGACCTCAGGAAGCCACGCAATTTTCTTATCCTGCTACAGTGAAAATGGGAAAAGAGATTTACACATCTCCTTCCATCTTGTGCTGTTGTTTCCATATTCTTACATGACTCTTGCCCTCACTGTTGGTAAGAGGATGTGGCAGCTGTTTCCTCTCAGTTCCTTTCACCAGCAGGTACAGAGCGGAAGAGAGAGCTCAGCCCTTAAGAAAAGCTGCTCCATGGGAAGAAAAGGGCAGCAATCCCAAGAGCACATCTGCCATCAACTCACTGTGCTGGAAACACTCAAGGAATTTCAACTTTGCGTCTCAGAGGAAAAACAAGCAGGCCTCCGAAACCAAATGGTGTAAGGGGAGGGGGAACATTGCCTCTTTTTCTTTTCCAGTGAAAGAAGCAGCAGACACCTCCATATGGCTCCTTTGAAGTGTAGTGCACTGCTTGCTCTGCAAAGGTTCCCTTGGATTCCAGGGGAACCTTTTGCAGAAGGAGGTATTGCTCACCATATGTAAAGTTGGCAGGATAAGATTCCCACTCCCATCTCACCTTTGGGAGGGGAGAGGAAGGAGATGAGATCAAGGCTCAGTGTGCCAAGATCTGAATATATATTTACATGTCGAAATGGGACTCGTGCTTTGAACACCAGCCACAACAGCGCTTCTGCACTTTGGGTAGTTCATTAACCGAAATCAATACGAGCTGCCTTTTAAGAAAGCCAACGCTTCTTCGTTGACACACTGGGTAATTCCTCTTAGCAGAAACATCAATGCTTACAAGGCGTGCAGTAAATCCTGGCAAAATCACAGAATGTCAAGGCTACAGAAAATATTGCTTCATTTAAGTGCGAACTTTAAACATAATCCTAAATACAGTGAGAGAAGTGTAATTACTAAGAAACAGCAATAAAAAAGTGTCATCTTTACCTGGAGGCCCTTCTTCTCTATCTTTTTCTGGAGAATCTGAAGGCATTTGGTGAAATCTGTGAGGTCCTGGTCCATGGTCTCAATCAACTCACATCCCTAGTGACGTAGCAACAAAACAGAGAGGGGAAAAAAAAAAGTCAGTCTTTGATGAAATTAACTGCAGTTATCAACTCTTAAAGTCTCTGCGTGGAGATGCAGAATTAAGTAAAAAACTACTACCCCTAGAGAGCTCAAAGACTGTAAGTCCCAGATGAACAAATGATGAAACAGCAGTTGATAGATACAGCAGCAGATACTCCAAACACGCTGAGTACACTCCTGAGCTTGGATGGGCATGGTCTGCAATACTCTGCTGGATGGACAAGTTCTGGTGTAGTGAGTGCTGGGTGATGAGTAATTTTCAGATCAGGTTCCAGGAAAACGACTGTCCTCTCTGGTGCTACAGGTACTATGTTTCTGCTACATAAATTCAAATATGTATAAATGCAAGCATACAAAAGTGTTCAAGCTTCCCAGAACTAATGCATTTGTACTAGTTAATTTGCAGGGATACAACAGCAATTTCCTTGCAGTGGGGTAATACGGATAAGAGTATGTTAAAGTGGAGAAGAGCAGGAGTTCATATTTCATCATTCAGAACTAAAGCAATTCCCAAGTCTGATAAAAAGCTGAGTAAGGAAAAGTGGAGTGTATCATGAGACCCTCAACAAGGTTTCAAGGACACAAAATACCCATACAACATCATAAATTAAAATAAGAACGATACACGCTTGGATTTAGAGGTTCCCTCTCCTACCACTTCAAGGTGCCCTTAAAGGCCTCCTAGCTTTGTCTTTGTAGGACAGATTTTGTTTCTGCTGTACACAGTAACAACTGGTGAGAGAAAAGCATTCAGACTACAAAATCTTTCTGTGTGTGCCTGTGTGTATAATGTACTTTTTTTTTACATCAAAAAAAAAAACCCTGAAATGTTAAAGTTGCCTCAACCTTAGTGTTAAAAAAAAAAAAAGGTACAATACGACAAAATTTCACAGACCTGTACATGGACAGAGTTTAGTGGATTCTGTGATTCTGTGCCACAAAATAATGAGCCTCCAATAGGAAGCCATACACTATCACTGAAATGCTTCTCTGTACAGCCAGGATGCATATAAAATCAAACAAAACCATCATGCAGTAGAGGATTTGGATGAAGTGGAAGAGATAAGGGAGGAGATAACAGCATGCTTTTTATTATACTCCTTCTCCTCCCTCCTCAAAAACTTCTGAAAGGAAACCTGGTCAAAAGCAGTACCGTTACTCATACCTGATACTGCTCTAAACAACTGCCGAGGTGAAGCATCATATAGCTGCAACAGCACATGTAGTCAAAGACCTCCTTTGCGGAAGCGATGCTGCTGCCACCATGGGGGCCAGGTAAAATACAGCTGGAGCCGGGACTCAGTGCAAAGCACCAAACAATCTCCGCTCTTCACCAGGAAAGGTCGTCACATAACATTGGCAGGAGGGAAAAGGGAAACAAGCCATCTGGAGTCTGTAATGAACACATGAGTTGTGCAACACTAGCCAGAGACACCAAGGGAGCCCAAGACAGGTGTAGGGATGTTCAGGCCCACCAGAGAGCTCACAGTTGGATCTGAAAACTCCTGAAGGGAATTTGCTAATCAAAGCCACTCTAAATGAAAAGATGTCTCATTCACTAAGAACAGGGTGCTCTCAAGCAGGCTCGTTATCGGCATTGATAGTGCCAAGACAAACCAAGCTGTGAGAAACTGTGAGCAGGCAGAACCTCCCCGGTCTTTCATAATCAGCCTTTGAACAGCACGAAAATGTGACAGATTTAGACTAAACCAATGGCAGGGACAGCTATTGCTGAGCATGGGAGAAGTGACAGAACTTGAGCTACCAGCTCTTAAATTAGCAGCAGAGAAGGAAAGTCTTTTCTCTTTTGCCAGGACCATTCCTCAGCTCCACCGCGCTGGCAGAACCAAGTGGTTTATGGGTTCTGATTTATAAATAAAAGATTTAACTCTCACGCTCCCCCAGCACTTTGAAATACTCCTTCCTTCAGTCACCAACAAGCCTGACCTCCTCCTTGGACAGTCAGGTTTTGGCAGCTGCAGGCAGGCTGCAATTCCGCTTTCCACCCAGGGAAGACCAAATTGTCTGGGTTTTTTTTAAAGTGGTGATCTACAACAGCTTATTTTTTTTTAATTGTTTCATGCTTTCTACTATTAAAAACATTTCACTTGAGGTTAGTGCTTGCGTAGCTACTCAGGATGTTCTTTGATAAGAAAAATATTTCAGAGCAACCACAAGGTACTACCAAGGCAAGATAAGATCAGTGTGGCAGCTGGAGAACACCATACGTCATTTACTGCGGCTCCAGAAGAAAGCCATGATGCACTGCACACAGACATCCTATGTTCAGCCCTGCTACTGTCTTTGGAACATATTCACATTAAAAGGCCTCAAAGATACATCGCAGAACGTAATCTCAATGTGTAAATGGAATGTCAAATGCAGAACTCATTAAAGGCAGGCTACTGTACCTGTGATATTGGTAACAAGAGGCTACTGTGGCAGCAGAAACTAAAACAAAACCTGGCTTACAGCGATATCCTAAAACTGTTCTCTTACTGTGCACACCTTTGACACTTTGTCCAGGTACTGCTGTAGATCATACTGAAAAATATTGACAGAGTGCCACCATTAAAGTCACCACTTCTTTCAAATTAAATTGTGATTTCTCATTCTCTTTCCACACCAAGCAGATAACCAGTTCTGGAATTGGCAGAGATTTTAGATCTGCTCCTTTTGCCACAATAGCAAAGAGACTGGCGTGGCCAGACTGTACTGGAGAAGAGGACAGGCAGCAGCCCTCACATATTCCTGCGTCCTCTTTACAGCCTTGCTGGAATTAACGTCTGTGCAGTTCACGTTAACTGATGGTTAAGAGAGTTTTAGATAATTCTATTGCTCCTGACCTATCAAATCCAATATTTTATACCACAGAATTGGACAACAATTCAAATGCAGTTCTTGTCAACCTTCACCATTTTATTCCCAAATGACAAAAACCTTCAAGACAGAGCTTTCCGATGCAGTCAGGTTTTAATGAAAGGACAGTATAACAATTGCAAGATAGGCAATAATGCTTGTAGTCCTATAGATAACTGCTCAACTTAATAACATTAACCTTTGGTAAGAAAGTTAAAAAGCCAAGCAAATTTAACATTAGGAAAGGTTAGAAAAATCAATACCACACAGCAGGAAAGAAAACAATAGATTGCATCTGATGACAATATAACTTTGCTGAATGATAGGATGAAGCACACAGAATTAGGCTTTGGCTGTTCTGTCTTATTATAGCAGTTATAGGAGCTACATCGCTGAAGGAGGAGGAGCGTGCCAGACACATGTAATAGGATTATTGAACCCTATATTTCAGACAGACACTGAAATCAGACAGGCACTGAAGTGTCCATCTGAACATCTCAGCTTTTCTCCCAGTTTTAGAAATATTATGCATCACAGCATGTTGCACGTTTGAAGAAAGCACTGTGTAGGTGTCCATTCCCCAATGTCCTTATTAATCTCTTCTTAAAAGAAAGTCATGGTTGTTCTTTCTCTAGTCCTTCTGAGCATGAGAATATAATTAGGGCAGAATACATAAAATATCCTAGTTTGTACTCTATCCCCAAGACCTTCCTATGGCAAGCTATTCGAATCTATCTTTTGAAGCCTGTGTCTGGCTGTGCTCACTGCATACACCAGTGACATCCACTTCAGTCTTTTAACAACTCCTCTTGCACTGAGGCTCAATTCTGAGGTATCAAGCTCAACACAGATGCACTTATGTATACTGTTAATGGCAGATAGAAGAAAACCATATATCCTCAATTTAAAAGAGAAGAAGGCAGACAGCTTATAGAGCCTCTGAAAACCACACCACAGACAAATAAAGTTTAAGGAAACTATATAAATTAAATGGTATTTTTAAACACTCTCCTTCCCTAGACCTCACCTGCCCTCTCACCTGCCTCAACAGTAATGCACCCAGACAATCCCAAAACCTCAGAGACCAATGAGTGAAACCTATTGATTCAAAGAACTATTGCAGTTGGAAGGGACTTTTCAAAGCCATCTGTTCCATCCTCTCGCTCGGAGTAGGTTAGATTTGCTCAGGCTGCCCAAGGCCCTTTCCAGTCTAGGTTAAGCATCTCCCAGGACAGAGACTCCACAGCTTCTCTGGGCAACCTCTTCCAGTCCTTGACCACTCTTGGGGCGAAATTTTCTTTCCCAGTGTCAAACTGGGATCTCCCGGATTACAAATTATGGCTGTTGCTTCTTTTCCTGTCCCTGCTTACCTTAAAGAAGAGTCTGGTTCTGCCTACTCTCTGCCCTCCCATTAGGAAGTTGAAGACAGCAGTATGATCTCCCATTCACCTTTTCTTCTAGAAACTGAACAAACCAGCTTCCCTCAGCCTTTTCTCATGCATCATGCCCTCTAACCTTCCCTAAAATACCTTTCCACTACTTGCTCTGTATCAGTATGCAGTACTTCCACCTCAGAGAGCCTGAAGGGGTCAATTAGCGGCAAGGACATAGAGGGTTCATGGTTCTCTCTTTACTGTAAATTTCTGGCCCCAGGGAATTTCAGGCATTTTGCCTCTCTTTTGCCCACTTGGGGAACAACCCCAAGCCCCCATATTCTTCATATACTAGCTGTATTTACCTGAATGTTTTGAACACCCTGATATTTTCATACCCCAATATTCAGACACGTATTTACACTCTGAATTGGACTCAGTGCAGCTGACACTGACAAACAATGTGGATGTAAGATCAAACAAGTTTAACAGATGACAGACATTATGTTCTGCTACCATGGAAAGTGGTGTTGTGAGACGAGAACATTTAATCAGTATTGGAAAGAAGGAAAAAAAAAAAACAGTTTGGGAAACATTTCTTGCAGAGATGGCAGTCACCCAGACAGTCGTTTTGATTGTTGGCCCAGTGTTTCACAGCTGATCCAAACCAACTTTCCCAGAATGAAAACCAAGTCTAGCATAGGATAAAGATAGAGTAGACTAGAATGTCATATGAGGTTTCTGAAAACATTTAAAGAGACAGGACTGGAGAAAGACAGACAGAACAAGAAGCTTGAGCTACCGGTAGGCATAAGAGCTGCATAGATTTCCTACACGCAACCAGCTACTGGAGACTGATGTAGTAAGGCGGCACCAAAACCACAAATTCTCTGAATTACAAACCAGCAGGAAAGTAGTGAATCGAATCCTTCTTACATTTTGGAAGTAGGATGCAAGTATGGAAGGCAAAGCAGTTAAGTACACTGACTTCTTTTGGGAGTTTCAAATACTGTTGAACAACAAGTATTGAACAGCTTCTCTTCTGATCAGCTTCATTGCATGAATTGCCTTTTGATTTCTGTAGTAGAGAACAAAACAAATATGTGTAATTGGTGAAAATGATTTTGGATATTTAAATAGCCAAAAATACATAATTAAGTGAATCGCATTTTCTTTCAGTTTTTGCATTCAAATTTGGCTGAGTGCTTGGCATCAGCACAAAGCTAATACCGTACAGATTGCTTGGCCCTCCGTTCTGGGATGGGTGATGTTTTGACTCATCCAATTGCACATTAAGTGGCACTGCCATTCAGATTAACTGAGAGAATTTATTAATCATGTTGAAGCATATGCACTGGAAGCCAAATAACTGAAATCCACAGTCAAGTGAAAGCCCCATTACTGAAAAACAATCCAAGAACGTTTCAGTTTTGACTATCACTTCTACCTTCACATAACATCACTTGATTTATTAAACAAGCACTACCCGGTGGCATGAAACAAACCCAGTAAATATATGTAAACATATGCACACCTCTGCAAACCAAAAGCTACATGAACTTGTCAAATTTGACAAGTGTTTAAAAAAAAAAAGAGAAGAGCTCTGTAGTTGAAACTTTGACTGCAACAGCTGCAGCCCCTCCTCCCTTCCCCTATTTCTATTTTGATACAGTCTTTTTCAAAGTAAATAAAATGTTTCCTGTTTTTCTTTTTAATGAGGCAGCATGTGGCTTCTGGTGGAGGATAGTTTTTTTATACCATACATTTGATGTTGAGATAGCAGCAATGAAAGAGTTCTTCTGCATTAATTAGGTTGCCCCCTTTCAAAAGAAAAGTCTACTGCTCATGAAATCACGGCAATTACTTAAAATTAACAAAACATGAGTCTGTTTAGTTGGTATTTGACCAACACCAAAGAAAACCAACATGCCTTCTTTGCTACCTACAACAAATCGAAAAGCAAAAAACCAAAGGTTTCTAAATCTAAGAAACGAAACCCCAGCAGAAAACACTCCCAAATTTAAAAAGCAAACAAAGAATCAAAAACCAAACAGCACAGCTAACATTCCATTTGCTGGATAATTTCCCAGTATTTATCTGTACTGGAGCAAATTCTTCTCATTTTTTAAGTTTGGTGAATGAAAGCTAACATGCTAAATACTCACCCATAGGTCAGAAAGCACAATAAAATATATGTCATTGCAACAACTTTATCAGAAAACCATTAACGTCTTATAAAACTTTTAAATAACCAAGCGGAAAGGTAAGAGTGTTGCGTGAGAAAACTGAGGTGGAAAGGTCTGTCAGGAGCTGCAGTCTCACATACACAACCCCTATCTCCTATACCCATTTCTGGCATTTAAACAACAGACCTACATTTGTACATCCCTGTGCAATGCCCACATGTTATTTCTCCAATCTGATGATTAAAACCGAACACAGTGCAGCAGTGACAGCCACCTGCTATTTTTGGATCTTCTCTGAAATTTCCCTTATGTGCCCTTCCTTGCCTGAAAAACAAAGGTTCAGACAGACGAATTTTAACTGATGGTCAGGGTCCCACTGTAACCAGGATTGTGAAAAGCTTTTGTCTTCCAAGCTGATGAGACCCTTTGGATCCTAACCTATGGATAGGACTGATTAGGGTACCTTGCTTTTCTTGGAAATAGGAATTGCTGCTCTGTCTGTGTGCATTTATGTATGAAGAGATGAGGTAGCTCGTGTAAGGGAAATCAGAGGGCTGGAATAGTACCAGTCTCTGACAGAAGAGAAGCACATGCCACCGACCGTAGACAGCATAGGCCACTACCCAGTCGTGTCAATGAGAGGTTTTTTTTGTTGACTTGGATACACTTTGCACCAAAACTAAGAACTGTAACATTTCTAAAATGCTGTAACTACACTTAAAAGCATATTAACACTAATGCTATCTTTGGCACTTGCACCACTGACAATGCAAATAAGAGTCAAGCACTCTGCTGAAATAAAGCAGGAAAAACTGCCCCAGCCACAAATCCTGCACCCCACAAAGCTGAAGAAATAGGGCATGCAGACATTTCATAGGATTCAACCATTTGAGGTGGCCTTTATGAGGCTGAAGGGAGCAAGAGAGGCTATCTGCATTTCAAATCCCACAACACTTTACCCACTGTACCTAAGTTTTTTGTTGTTGGTGGTGGTGTTGGTTTTTTTTTTTTTTAATTAAAAGTGCTTCAGGTTAGCAGCTTTTGCTTTTTATCACATAGGATGACAGACACTGTAAAGAACTGAAGTTAATAAGCAGACACTGTATTTGAATCAGCTTCAGTTTCCAGATTGATTGCCAATTCTCAAGATTCATCTAAAGGTAAGAAAAACAAGGAGAAAACCTTGGAGTGCTTGCAAGGATTTGGGCTGGCAAATTTTACCCATCCTGAACACTATCTTGATATGATCCTTTGCTAGCAAACTAGGCACCCAAGAACTGTGAAAAATGCTTGGAAAATAGGAAAAGAGATTTTAACATGGATGGCATAAAATTCTCTGCAAGTTATTTCTAATCATTAAGCTTATTTAAATATATATGACCAGTACAGCTGGTCTCTCTCTCTCTCTCTCTCTTGCATTCAAGACAGGCTTTATGGGAGAGAATTCTTGTTCCTTAGATAGTATCTACCAGTTTGTTCTTAGTTTCAGAGATATGTAACTGATACGAAAAGAATCTGGATTGTGAGAGCGGAGCTGCATCTCAGATACCGATCACTGGCCAGAATTACTTGAGACCTGGCCCCAAATGGGTGCTATGCTCACCAAAAAAAGGTCCTTTCTTACATAACTTCATCTACATGTACAAGGTGAGTACAAAAGATTTAGAAGACTTTGATTACCTAAAGACAGCAAATTGAAAAGAAAAATATCCTTCTATTGTGGATAAAATTCTAAATTGTGCTATCAATACTATTCTGCAGCTCATTTTTCTTTTTCATACTGGATTATTAATTAAAAGAGCAAGATTAGTCCCAAGACTGATCCTTCAGGAAAGTCACTGATTGCTTCCCACTGCTGAGAATGGCTGATTTAAATTTATGGTTGTCTCTTTTGCTTCTTCAGGCAGATCATCTGGGACAAGCAGATTATACAACATTTCCAAAATGTGCTGACGCCCGTGAAAGGTGGCAAGTTTACATCACTGAAAACTGGGGATCTCTCAGCGCTGGCATGCCAGGTCTACATTCTGCTTGTATATTTACAGGATGCCAGAAACAGTAATGCAGCGTGAAGTCAATCATTTGTTGTTAAGTGTACATATTCCATGTTAACTACAGACAGAAAATTAACACATAAAAGAGATGTTGCTTTTGGGAAATAATTAGACGGAAGTCACTATCTCATGCTTCAACAGATTCTCATGTCAGAAGTACCAATGTCGTAAAGGGTGCCAAAGTCAAAGGGCATAATTGTATTTATATAGCTATAGTGTCGTGTACTGAATTAAACTTCACAGGTCCAAGATTTGTGAAGACTGAAGAGACTTAGCAAATGCCTAAACTTCAGGTAGACCAGGGGAGACAGGTTTCTCAAATTCAAAAGAAAAATAAATCAAATTGTTCTATATTTCAACAAGTGATACTGCAAAGCTAATAACAATGAAAATAATAACAACAACCACCACCACCACCTAGCTTTACAATCTTCTTCCATCAAAGATCACCAAACCATCTGGGAGCAATGAACGCAAGTAATTGACATCCTGACATTTTGACAGACAGAAGGGAAAGCTCAGGAAAATTAAACCACTGCCCAGCAGAGCAGGTCCAACTTCATCACTAGCAAGCGTTCCACTGAGTACAACCACATTTCCAAGTGAAATTCAGGATATATGCTATATTTCTGCATAACTGAGGTATATTCTCTTCTAATAAAAGGTCACACATCATATTTACACACTTGCTGCGTTTTTGATTTGTGTAGACCTTCAGCTGCTCTGAACTGAAAGGTGAGGTTGCTGAACAAACATTCAGTCTTTAGGTCTGAGAGCACTTGACTACTGGGTAAGCTGGAAATGAGTTTCATCTTCCAGGTATACTTCAAGGCCTGCTTTTCCAATAGGCAGAGGTTGCAGGTTTAAAAACAGAGAACACCTTGCAATGGAGCCATACATCCTTCTCCCCATCTCTCGTTTCCACAGGGTACATAAACAACTACTCAGGGGGCTGTTCAATGAGATATCAGAATATCCAGCTCACCACACTGAAAATATTTGCATTTCACACGTGAAATGTTTCCAGCTTTGAACAGGTGACAAACATTACATCAAACGAAATAATTGTGTAGCCAACTAACAGCAATGACACTGCAAGCAACACAGAGCTTCGCAATAAGAGATGTTGCATTGGTATACCCTAGGTACCTCTCCTAGTAGGATAGTCCTTTGCTTTATATAGCGACAGTGATTTCTGACGTCTCCTAGTGCCACTTCTAGCCCTCCCCAGGTTCCACTCTGATTTCTATTAATGCTCTAGTGTATGCCTGAAGTGAACTACCCTGCAGAGGCATCTATGTGAAAGATCAGATCCCACCATGTTCCCGAGCATGACTGACAGCAGAATTTGGCCTCATGCATCTGGTGTTGACAAAGGGCAAAGGAAGAGGTAGAGCACATTCGTAATTCAAAATGCAAGCCATAGCTATTTGTGCAAAGAGCTGTAACTGTTTTGCAGGAACTGAATGCAGCAAAAAAGCAGAGTTACATATCGCACTAAAACACAAACGCAAGTGTCAAAGGAGCTGGGTGCACACACGAGGGCAGACTGGCCTAAGAAACTGGTTGGAAGAAGCAGGGATGCAAGACAAGCCACCTCCTTGACTGTTGTCTAGACAAAGCATCAGGCTTAGGACCATTCTGCTGTGCTTTGAGCTTCCCATCAGTTCTAGAGGTTTACCTGATTGCTGTGTGAACCTGACCTAACACCCATGGATATTAATGCTCAGGACAGTAAGGCACAATACAAAATTTCTGTAATGCCCTATTCTAACACATAATCACATGTGGGAGCTTCTCCTTTTCTGTTTCCCCTCATTCTACCCTCCCTCTATTTTAAACTACTGTTAGAATGAAAAGAAAAAAGATGTCATGACCTGCTTGTGCATTTTGATCAGAAATCTAAAAAAAGCTTTTACAGCTTCAAAAAGCTGCAAGAAGGGACATCGGAAGCTCAGCAAGGCTGTATGTGCACTTTTTGAAGGTGCAATTTTATTCTTTTTTTTAGCTCATGCAAGTCTTCCACACATATTGATTATTTTGACTGAACCTTGCTTGAGCTGCAAGTCTGAAGTGCATCCACTTGGAGATAGCAAGATATGCAGACACATACTCACCCACACTCTGAAGTTTTCAGAATATTTGGCTCTTTTTCCAGCTGGGGTTTGCAGACAATGGTTATGTCTCTACCACAGTCAGTGCTGTCATTGCAAACTGGAGTGGATCTAATCAAGTTTAGTGGTTAACAAAGCTCAGCCTAGCCTCTATCGGAAAGCCTCTGCCTTCTCTGGTGGGTTTTACAGTCTAAACAGATTTAAATACTGCCATTGTTCCTGGGAGGCCAACTTGCTATTTCATAGCTAGGTAGCTTCTCCCAATGAACCCGTTCACAGCTAGCCAGGTCATGTCAGTAGTGAATAGGCACAGAACAGCCCTACGAGCAAACCTGTGCCAGACTTTATCACTCAAAAGCCTCTCCCTGCAAAGTAGTTTCAAGCAACGATGAACATCAGTGACTACCCTCTAACCCACATTTGCGAGATATTTCTGAAGGTATGAGGACACTTGCAAAGAAAACATTTCCTAAATGTTTTCCAGGGCTGGATTTGATGTGAGAAGGCAATTAATACACTAACTGGATGATAAAACATAGAAATTAAACTAACCTTTTCAGTCATCCTGTCCGTCTTTCTAAAGAAAAAGTTCTTCTCCAATAAACTCTCAAGTCTTGTGTTCAGTTTAATTAAAAGATTTTTTTTCAAGCCTTGGAGGTTTTGCTTCTTTCCAACAGAAAACTGTACCCCAGCACACCAGATCCTGCTACGTGTTTCCCCTGCTATTTGCCAAAGTCTTTTTTATGCAGCCACATGCCCCCTTGCACACAGGAGTTACATAAGTACGTATCAAGCCCAGTCATTGTGATGCCCAGCATCACCCTCTCTCTTTCCCAATCTTTCTGTAAACTCGTGTTTCAAAACCCCTAGCATTCAGAGAGAGAAAACATAAACGTAAAGCCTATAGACAAGCAATACCTGTGGCATACACTGCTCTTCTTTTTGCACAACCTCATTGTGCTTTTCCTTACATACCAGGATGGCAGTCCGGTGCCTGAACTGGACCACAAAAATTATTTGCATTGAGAGGCTTTGCTTTCCAAGCTGCAGATCATATTCTCAACATCAACAGATTCCAGTACATTCAGACACTTCACAATTTTTCCTTAAACAAGCCAAAACTCCCCCTATACCTTTCACTCCATGTCTGCTTAATTACTACTTGTCCACCCATGGCATCTGGAGACAAAGCCCTACTTTTACTATTCACTGCAAATTAGTCATCTCTTTGCTAGTCTTCAGTTTTATAATCCATATCCAAAAGAATCAGAAGGAAATTGTCTTGTGATCAAGGCACTGAGACAACATTCATCAACTAAAGGTTCAGCCATAGGGATCTCACACGATTTGGGCAAGCTACCAGCACACAGCCCCACGGTCATGTTTGGGCACTAAAGGGTTGTTAGCTTCTGATGGCATTAGGCAACATAGCCATGCAGGAGTATCTGTGCTTTTCCTGTATTAAAATTCTTTAAATATTTGATTTCTTCACCTTGAATTTTACAGAAAAAAAGAAGTTAGCACAGAAAGCTAGTAGTCGTCATCTATTCTGCATCCCTATTTTAACCATGATAGAAGCTTTTGCTTTCTTTGGAAATTCAAAAACTAAGCATTCTAGAAATATATGCTGCATCAAGTGAAAATAAAAATACCACAACAGAGGAAGGATGCGACTCACTGATTTTTTTCATTTGAATGAATCACATTGGAGACCCACATTGGAAATGGTTTTGCAGCAGATTTAAAGCAAAAGCTCTTTTTTCCAATCAAATTCTATTATTACTAAGTGAAATAAGACAGTTATTTAATACTTTCTTCATGTAAACTTGAAGAGCCACTGTTACACTTCTAGATATTTTACGTGAAATCAGCACTTCCGTCCCCTAGATAATTTAACTCTTTCCATTTTTTTTTGTGCACATAATGCAAATGAAATTCAAAACTGCAGCTTTCAATCAGATAGTTTTTTGAATGTGACAGTCTAATACTACTAAATTGGTACCTGAAAGCAGTCTATTGGAATGTAAAATACATTGTTTGTAATGGATTCACTGGAAGAAACCCTAAAACCACTGCAATCAATTAATTCAAATCATTATTAAGCGAGTAAAGGATTTGGCTGGACTGTTAGTATGGAAGTAGAAGAGAACTACCACAGACTTCGGTAAGCATATACTATTATGGAAAAACTTTGTGTTGGGCAAGTTTTGTGAAAGACTGCAACATATCTCTTCTGACAGTAGAAGTATTTTCCTTCATTCCTACCAAGCGCAGACAAAATTTTGCTAATATTAAATTTCAAACAGTGCTATAGCACCAGACATTTTATTAACTATTTGTTCCAAATAATTTGGTGGAGACTGAACAGAGCTCATTTTAAAAGCAGCTAAGACTATCATAGGCCAGAAGAAATACAGTCCCTCATTGAAGAAGAATTAGTAGGTCACTGTAAATAACATCTGCACGCCTACTGTAAATCATTTTGGTGACAGAAGGTACTGCCATGCAGTCCGATCAACATTACCAATGAAGCACAGCCAATTATTTTGATATGTTTGTATGACAGATTGCTGCTATTATTCAACATTAGGATGCTTGATGTAGTTGCACAGGGCTGCCATCCCCCAAACTTCTTGTTTTGTACTCTCAAAAAAAGCACCTCTGCAAAAATTAAATTGAAGTGAGGAACAGGGAGGACCGTTTTCTTTCACTTGCATCATGTAAAGTTGACCTCGGAGCCACATCTTCTCCTAACTTCTAGCAATTCATAACTCATCTTGATATCTATACGAATTATCTTGTGCCATACCTTCAGCACCTTCCATCATCAACCAGAATTCAAACGTCTATACTTTGCATGACGCAACGTTGAACGAAGCTTCCTCCTCCTGCTGAGCTGGAATGACTAAGGGCAACATCTCCCTTTGCTTCAAGAAAACATGCCATTTTCTCTAAGTTTTTTTGAGCTGACAAAGCACAGTTTGTCAGTTTGATATCTACAGATCATCACAAAGGGGCCACAGCAATTCCAGTCACTTTCTGTCACCGCGTTAGGCCAACACTGGCGTAGTGTGCAGTGCTTCTAGTCTGGGTGACAGGAGACTTCCTTGAAAGATCCTCTTAGATAAGAGGGGCAAGCAACTACAATTCAAGGGACTCAGCTTGGATACTTCTACGACAGGGAAGATTAGAAACAAGAAGACATTGCTGCACAGACTGTCTTAGGGCTGGCAAAGCAGAGGACACCTGTGAAAGTGTGAAGGCAGTAAGAGAATCCCAAACACTACAGTAGATTTGCATCATTCCATGTTCATCTTCCATTTCATTTTTCATGGTATCTCGTATACTTTGAGTAAATAAAGAACTCTTGCCCTCAGATACTTATTTTTATGTACCACATTAATCTCCATGGAGTCCTGCCAGCACTGCCAACCGCTGCCAATCCCTCTGTTGTGAACAGGCTGATGAGCTGCCTGCTTCTCTTATTCAATTTTATTTTCTTTAAAAGCAGTTTACCTAATAGCTGTTGAATACAGAACCCCCTATCACCTTGAAAATCTCCAGTGACTCAAACAGAAGCTAATGATCTGAGAGGATATTCCTGCTATACCCAGTTCTTGCTTTTTCTTCACCCATTCCAAATATTTAATTATTTGATTTCCCATGTTTCAACTCACTAACCACTTTCCTACGTTTCTGCCTCAGAAGTAGAAACACATCCCAAAGCAAAACAAAACATCACTGCGACAAAAGCCATCCTTCTCCCCCAACTGGCAGCTGAACGGTGTCCCTCCAGCTCCCTTTCTGAGTTCCCTGTGTCGGTCCCTCCTCGCCTAACAAGCAGCCAGGGTAACCGACATTCCCACTGCCAGCTTGCTCTGTCACCAACAGCAGGGGAGCCACTCATTCTCCTGGATAGCACTGGAACAAGCCCATGTTTTTAACACTTGGAAGACAACTCCAACCTCTGGCTTGACATTATCAGGAGAAACAATGGGATGGAGTAGACTGATTAGTACAGTGTTGATCCCGTACATCATAATACAAGATGGGAGAAATGGAAGAACACATGCAGACACATATACCCTACCTATAACCCTGAGGATCTCTTTTACTCAGTTTTTCTTAGTGACTGTGAAAGGAGATGAAAGTGTAAATCAGCTCTCAAAAAGTACTGAATTATGCAAGCCCACAACCTGCAGAAACAATACAAGGAAGGCAAGAGTCCTTGACCAGTTTTTGAAAACCTCTGATGAGACATCTTGTGTTGGGAGGAAAACAGCTTATCCCTAAACTAACACCATCCCTTCCGCTGTTATTAGAATCACAGAATCATTAGGGTTGGAAAAGACCTCAAGAATCATCAAGACCAACAGTCAACCCAACACCACCCAACCCACTAACCCATGTCCCTAAGCACCACATCGACACGATTCTTGAACCCCTCCAGGGATGGTGACTCCACCACTTCCCTGGGCAGCCTGTTCCAATGCCTCATCACTCTTGCAGTGAAGACATTTTTTTCTAATATCCAGCCTAAACCTCCCCTGGTGCAACTGACTTATCTTGGGCCATCCTTCTTCTGTACAGAGATGCAAAATAGCACTGACAAGATTAAATCAAGCACCTGCTTTTAAGTAAGCTATTAGTAGAACTCTAGGGAGGCAGAAGGGGTGGGAAGAATAAACACTATTTGATTGTACCACAACAGTAGCTTTTCTTGCTCAGGAGTATGATCACAGAGATGGCTTTTTCATCTGAAAAAATGAATCACAGCAGACGTTATTACTTCTCATACTACAGAATGATAAAGACAAGTAGTGGAATAATTAAGGGCTTTCCCATACTGATGATTCCCAGCCTACGACCTATAAACACACGACAAGTGAAACCCAAGTGGCACAAGCAGTGCTCCCTCCAAGCCAGCTCTGTGTAGAATTGTTGCAGACACCTTTGCCTTATGTTCTCAGGGTTGGGAGCACTGCAGGTCATGCTGCAGACACACTCGGGTCAATCAGACCTCAATAAAGACATCCTAGGGGACACCTAATCAAGCTGGCCTCAAAGTTGTAAACAAAGCCTGTGCTGGCAGGTGAGGCTGGGAAAAAGAAGAGGAGAAAGGAAAAAAATACAAGGAACGGTACTAGTGACTTTGAGGAAATTTAGACAGAAGCTAAAAAAAAAAAAAAA
>VZTO01002247.1:203564-229771 GCA_013400615.1 Syrrhaptes paradoxus
AAATCAAGCAGCTTTCTGATGGAAATTGGAATCACATTAAAAAGCACACAACCACCATTTCACATTTTTAAAAGCAATGAAAGATTTTCATTAAAATCTTGGACAGGCAGGATTGTCCTGTCTCAACAAATTCAATCCAGTGCTGCCACAGGAAACATCATGAAATACTTATAAAGTAAAATCACTCAGGCTGCTTCCTCCCCAGCTACAATCCCCTAGAAGGCTCATTCCTTCAATGGATAACAGCACACTTTTAATTTTCAGCTTTATTTTATTTGAATGGATCTTAAAACAGTATTTTTTATCTTTTCCAACCCTAGTGTTTAGCTCCTTTATGTATTTATTTTACTTTATTTCATTAGGCTAAACAAGACAAGCTCTTTTATCCTTTTCTCACCAACAGGCTGGTGAGCCCCATGCTCATTATAGCAGGCATTTTTTTTTGAGCCTGCGTCAGTTCATGGCTTTTTGGAGATGGGTTCTTGGAGTTGCACATGGTGTAATGTACCCAATTCCTACACGTGGAGCTTACAGAAGGGAGCTGTAAATCACTTGCACATTTTGACATCCAAAACAGAATTTTTGCTGATCAGCCCTCTTTCCTCACCCTGCCCTCCTCTTCTCACATGTTTACTTTCAATCTCTTTTCTGCCTTCACGCGGCTGTATTTTAAGTCTTTCTTGACTGTCTTTCACCTTTCCTTATGAACCAGTTCCAGGCAGAAGTTCTTTAAGACAAAAGGGGTATAAATCTGCCTTCCCTTCATTTAGTTCATAAGCTCCTGCACAGGATCACCTTCTGCTCTCAACTACTTGAGGCTCTCCCCTTTTGAAATACAATTATATAACATTTAAAAAAACCTGAAGTAGAGCACAGACATCATGGACTTCTGATCATTCTGCCCAAAGTCATTTTTGGCCCTCAAATCTACCAGATGTTTTACTGTCTACTAGAACAACACTGAAAATACCACAAGTTCTTATTTTTTTCAGAGACTGTATGCTGAAAAATTATCTGCCATCCACCAGGCAGGTATAGCTGGGTTTTACCATTTAAATAGCATTTTTTTTTCCTCTCACGTCCAAAAAAGGGAACCCAAATCATGTGGTTTTGCTCGCAGTTCCATCATCAACATACAAAATTGTTTCACATTAACCTGGTTTTTTTTTATTCCTACTATACCTGATCACTGCATACCTTCTAATATTTCTATTCCATCCTCACCTGCCACTTCACCATATTTCTGGTAAAGCTGTAAAATTCTGTTTCATACCAATAACAAGTCTTTTAGTTCTTCTGTTTTGCTGCCGAGGTTCTTCCACATCACTCAACAAAGCATTTCAGTTACTCCTCGCTGACCTTATCCACTTTTCTAGCTGGGTTACGTATGTTGTCCAACTACTGCTCCAATCCACATTAAACCGTATTTCCCTCCTTTCCATGCTCTAACCCCCAGCTGTGTCTTTATCCTCTACTAAATAAAGCAATTTTATATGCTATGGAGACATAAATGAGCTTATCTAGCCACTTTTTGCATTTAAAAGTGAACTGATTTACTGGACGCACGTGGCTGAACGCAGTAGCTAGAGATAATATTGATCATTTCTCATCACCAAGCCCTTCCGCACTTTATGAATAGTACTTCTCATCATCTCATTCCTCATTTTTATTCATACACTGAAAGAGAAAATAAACCATTCTACTTTTTTCAAACCTAAGCATTGAACTGAAGTCAAATAACTACAATAAAATAATAATAATAAAAAAAATTCTCTGACTCTACAGTAGACCTCTATCAAAAGCTTCTTTAGCTTAATCTACCTCCAAATGCTCACCTATTAATGTGGCCAGTTCTGTCTTTTCCCCTTAAACTTAAAGCTGTTCATATTTTTTAAATCTTCTTTATTTAGTTTGAATTATTTTAAACTAAACTGAGGAATTTTTTAACAAAGTGTCAAAAATTTTAATTTCCATTTTAGAAATGTGTGAATTCAGCGAAATAAAAGCCTGCACTTGTATCTTTCAAATCAGGTTTTATTCTTAAATTTGTACTTGTAATACAAACGGTAGCTGCTAAATACCTATTAACCACTGCAAGGTACACAGAGGGCACTATATGTTTCTAAAATGGATACTCACAGAAGTGCCCGACAAGCAGACTTCAAAAACTGTATGATCTGCCAACACAGCAGCTGGAAGGGGCCGCCTGTCTCATCATCCTTGTTGCCTGCAGTCCTAGGTAACTATATCCTAAACACCCTTCCACTGGATCATCACAGACCAAAGATGGGTTGCCTGTGCTCAGGGACATAACTTGGGGTTGACCAAATTAGATCCGGGACCGCACAGCTCATTATTACACAAATACATTTAATTAATGATTTTTTCAAGAAGCAATTTCAAAGCCTGGCTTCTCCCGTCACGTTTTAATTTGGATTTTTTTGGGGTCCAACTGCAATGCTCTTACTCTGTTCATAACTCAGACAAATCTCCCAGCAAGAAAGGCTCAGGCACAGCTGTTTTCAACTAGTGAATTATTTAGAAGTAAGGAGGAAAAAAAAGGTAAGAAAGTTGGATGGCTTGCTGTGGGAAGAAATAAATGATCTATTGACAGATAACAGGATAGGAAGGCATTGTCCCTTATATTAACTTCTGTGAAACTTCTTTGAAAGTGAATTTCACTAGAGGAGAGGCAGTGTAAACACCAGTAAGATGATTTAGGGACAGTTCAGCTTTACAAAATTTCCTGATATTTATCAAACCATATCAGATTTACCCAAACCCTTCAAAGCATCTTGAGTTTGCCACAAAAAGTACATCACATAAGTGATAAATAGTGCTCTCTAAGGAACCTTAAGCTTTTTATACTATCTCCTTCCCAAATCTCACCACACATTGCACATCGGCCTCTCTCTCCTGCTCCACCACTCTCCTTCTGCCGCAGGGAATTCTGAGCTATTCCTCAGCATCTATCAGCTGTCAACCCATACCTACATTTTTCATGCTATAGAGAACCAAGTTCAAGAAAAAATGTCAAATGCAATTATTCTCTTTCCCATATCACTTCATTTCTCTACCTATGCATCTACTGGCACTTCAGGTCTGTGAGGCATTTATGGATAGCATTTACACCAAAAAAACGTTACACAAAACCATCCTGTATCCTGTACAGGAGGGCACAATCACAGGAGAATCATCAACTTTCACTCTAAAAACCTTGTAATCTCAGTTTCCTCCAACAAGATGACCCTGCTCAATATGCTGAAAGCCTCACCATTGCCATTGTCTTAAATAAGCTGAAAAGTTTGCAAATTCATAGAATCATAGAATGGCTTGGGTTGGAAGGGACCTTAAAGATCATCAGCTTCCAACTCCCACTAGCCCAGGTTGCTCAAAGCCTCATCCAGCCTGGCCTTGAACCCCTCCAGGGATGGGGCATCCACAGCAGCTGCTTGGTACCCATCAGCCACAGGGCTGCAAACCACAACCAGTGCAGTGCGCTGAGGGTGGCACAAGGACTGCAGCAAACAGCAGTCTAAACTCAGTAATTAAAGGCAAGATACATCCTTGAATCCGTAACTGCCTGGTGTCAGGAGGAGTTGGATTATCCAAACATTCAACAAATTACAAAAAAAAAAAAAGCTTGAAAATTCCTCCGCTTTCTTCTCCAAGAGCAAGCCAGATATGTTTTATCTACAACTGCTGGAGCATATCTGAGTTGATTCCATTGTTGTTAACAAAAAAAAATCCTTGCAATGCACTCCTCCTCGGACCAAACTACACTTGCTCAAAGTCTGACGAGAGCAGAGCTCTTTTAGGACAGAAATGGAGCTTTTAACATGGAAAAACATTTTGAGGAGTTTCAGACCCCCTTCAACCTCCCTCCTGTTTTATCCTGCCAGTGGGAGCATAAAATGGGAGCTGAACTGTGATATTCCCAGTTTCCACCCAGCACATGCCCCACTTCCAGTCTGGGATGAGCTCAAGATATTGAGCATGTACCTTATCAAAGGAAAGTTTTTTGAATCACTCTAGGGACTGTTCCACACGTCCAGCTGTGTAAGCAACTGGCAATGCCAGATCAGAAATGCACCTCTGCAAGTATGTCAGGTATATCTATTTGCTCCAAAAACCTGTGATAAATGCAGGATATAAAGCACATTCTGATGCCTGAAGAGAAGTCTCCACTACTGTCCACGTTAAAATTTCCATCAGGAAATGCATCTTAAAGTCCCAAGAAATACATCTGTGTTTGATTTGAAGACAGAACGGATATGGGTCCTCCTCCTGCCTCTGCTGAGCAATATTATCCCAGGAGGGAGCACAGCCCCAGTTACTAGCCCAGGCTTTGATCTTAGGGTCGGGATTGGGACCCAGAGTGGCCAATAATCTATTCCATAACATACCCGTCATGACCAGTATAGAGGTGAGGACCCTCTGGAAGATCGGCCCTTTTGGTTCCGGATGTCTTTTGCTCTGGGTCATCTCGCTCCAGGTGGTCGCTCTCCCAAGGCCTTTCCACCCCACCCACCACCCCGGTCAGCTCTGGGTCTGGGATGCTCGGACTGTTATCTCTGTTCCATGAGTGCGGTTTCAGGACTCTCCCTGCTCCAGGATCGTTAGCCGGGAACAGGCTGAGCCTTGGCCATTGGGTGGGGGGCAGTGTCACTGTGTGTCACTCATTTGTATATTTGTATATAGTATTATTTTCAATATTATTGTAGTTTAGTTATTAAATTGTCCTTATCTCAACCCACGAGTCCTTTTTTCCCTTTACCCCTTTAATTCTCTCCTCCATTCTCGGATGGGGGGGCGGATGGTGAGTGAACAGGTGTGTGGGTTGGCCCCCAGCCAAGTGTAAACCCATCACACAGGGCCACAAAGCCCATTACAAGGCATTATTCCCTCCCTCTGTCTACAGCAAATCGCTTAACACAAACCCAGTGCTAGAAGTGTAGGTGTCTCAGCCAAGACAGCAATACCCAGCACAATTATTAGTCTGTTGCCTCCATACAGCTGGAGCAGGTCTCCAATTTTCAGTTCTTCCTACAAATACCATTTCAATAGTAATTAGAATATAAAGTGTCTAAGCCACTGAAGTAAAATGGCTATACCTCACTATATGCTGAAACTATAGATGGGGAACAAAACAAATGGAAGGCTTTATAAATAGCACCTGCATATGTCAAAAGATTCTGGCTTTTAGATGCCAGAAAAAAACGGATCTAGGTCACAATAAACAATTAAATCCCACATTTAATCCCTACTCTGCTCTCTAAAGGTGTCCTTCTGCTGCTGACCTTAAAAGGAGGAAGGTCTCTTCAGCTCTCAAAGAAGGCTCCTCTTGAAGGATACATTTTTATCAATTATATAAAAATCTGGTAATGTTAACTAGCAATTTACGGTAAATTGTCAATTCCTTACTTGAAAGGTTATCATCAATAAAGTGCAAAGTAAACACTTACTAAATTAGTTGTTTCGATTGCATTAACAGTTGCTTAGACACATTATATATTACAGCAGCAGCTGCTGCAGAATTTGAACAAAATAGTCTTAACATCTGTAAATTTACAGTAAATACACTCCAATTTCCATTGCAGTTATTCCTGCTTTAAGCTGCTTGAATGATTTTCTGTTCTTCACCTGATGAAACTCCCATCAAAATCTGGTCAAGGATGGAATAAACACAGGTCCTCCTATTTTAGCTTCAAACAAAAACATTTGAGAGCAGTAAAAAGACCCCTAGCAACCCTGCGCTCATTCCTACAAACCTAAAAGTCTTACTTTTAGATTAGAAAAATATGGTTTCCATGCACGTGTGCTTATCACACTCATTTCTTTGTGGCTCCAAAAAATGACAGCAGACCTAGTCTGCCAACATATCAAGGAAATTTTTCTACTTCTGTCCAGTTCTCTTTCCTACCCTCTGCTGATGTTACCTTTATTTTTCTCTCTTAAAATGCATACCTTTTTCTAACTTTCTAAAGAGTCTCTGCCTTTTTCTCCGTTTCCATTCCTCGTTTTCCTCTCCCCTGACATTTAATTTTTCTCTCTTAGCTCATTTCATCACATATAGGACTGCTTCCATTTCTGATTATGCCTCCAAATCTATTTGACTTACGGAACTTTTATTATTTTTTAATCAAAGACCATCACAGATTCGTCAAATTAAGGAATCCAACAGCACACCAGAACACAAACTAACCCATGCTGGTCCTGAGACTCACTGGATTTCAGCCGAATTTCCTGCACAGTCAGCTTATCAAACCTTCCTCCAGCTCCTCTTTGCTGGACTCAAGGAAAACAGCAGGACTGAAACAGAAAAATGGGGCTTCAAATGCTTACTGATGACAATGAAAACAGCAAGAGCCTCAAAGAATATTACAGTCAAGACATACAGGATAGAAAAATAGAAGGAGAAGGTACTAGTAAGTTAAGTAGGAGAAACATTGTAATTTGTGGAGGTTTCCCTTGCTGGCTGTAATTAAAGCTGCGAGAACTTGAGCTGTTTCATGCCCCCCCCCCCGCAGTAATGGTATTTCTCTGGCACTAATGGTCTACTTTCAAAAAATTATATCTTAAGTTAACTTTCCTTCTGGTATACGTGAATGCAACTTTTATCATCTTGCACCTATTTCCGAGTGCAGCTATAAAAACAAATCTTGTCTTTTGCATGTTTTTGACTAAATAAAAATTCAGTACAGAAAAATAACTGTCTGTGCTCCAGAAGCTGCACTTGAATTTTTCCTGTTGGATTCCACCTCTGTCTTGGTTCCTATCAAAACTCCAAATAACCCTTCATTCACTTCCATAGGTAAGTTAATCAATACAAGTAAATTCAAATTTGGCAGCTTTAGCTCATCCTTTGTTTCACTAACAAGCTACAAAAGCATTTAACTTTCTTACCTGAACAATGCATATTCTTTTCTTTGTTTTCCCTTTGGAGGGTTGTAGAGTAGTCGTCTACCCATATGAATGCAAAGAGACCAAATCTGGATTACCATCCTGGAGGTTTTGTAGTCATATTGGTGTAAGTGGACCATAAGCACCATGAGGGAAACATTAAGATGTGGTAGCCCTGAATAATGTATGCCAATTTATTGTGTCTTTTTAAGTTCAGTCATGTCTAAAATGAAGAAGCAAAGTTTATGGTGGCCTTGGTGTATCTCCCTCTGGAGTTTGGAGGTTAGGGAGAATGATCCTGAGTGGTCCACACAGTCCTTTTAAAGCAAGGGAACACCGTCCCGGTTTTGGCTCAGACAGAGTTAACTTTCTTCACAGTAGCTAGTGAGAGGCTGTGTTTTGGATTTGTGCTGAGAAGAAGGCTGATAACATACTGATGTTTACAGTTGCTGCCAGGACAGTCAAGGACTTTCTAATTTCATGCTTTGACAGGGTCTGAAGGTGCAGGAGAATCTGGGAGGGAGCACAGGCTCAATTAGTACTTAGGTTTAGGATTGAGACTTCAACTGGCCAATGCATATTCTATATCACGCATGTCATGCCCAGTATATAGATGAGGATCTGTCTGGAAGTTCCCTCTCTCTCCCTCTGTAGGTCACCCCTCTCCCAGGGTTGTCTCACTCACTTGGTTGGCTCTTGCTCTCTTGGATGCTCAGGCTCGTATCTCCATTCTGGAATTGCAGTTTTGGGACTCTCCCCATTCCGGGATTGTTAGCCAGGAACAGGCTGAGTGTTAGCCATCAGGTGATGAGCAGCTGCACTGTGTATCACTCATTTGTATATATTACTATTATTATTATCACTATTATTATTTTCAATATTATTGTAGTTTAGTTATTAAATTGTTTTTATCTCAACCCACAAGTCTCTTTTTCCCTTTAATTCCCCCTCCCCATTCCCAGAATACGGGAGGGTGACTGAGCGGCTGTGTGGTATTTGGCTCCCATCCAGGTTCAAAACCATAACAAAAATCATCACCAAAGTGCTCATGAGAGGTTCCTGAAAGCATATCAAGAAGCATTCCGCCTCTTCTCCAGCCCACCAGTAAACCTTCCTACTTTGAAATGAGCAACAGACTGCATCTTCTCTACTTCTGAAATGAGAGCTGCCTCCTCTTTGACAAGATGCACAATAGAATAATTCACAGATGCTGCCGAGATGCTTCTTAAAGTACTTAAAAATTGCAGCATCAGGATTTGGGGGATCTTTTTTCTTGGTTAATGATCAGGTTTGTATTCCTGTCATTGGCCAGAGTTGTGCTCTGGCTAGCTAATGGGTTCCCCCATAACAGAATCAAGCTTACAGATCCCACAGAGCATTTGGGCTGAACTTCGAGTTTACAGCAACATTTGATGAGCTGTGAGGTTGTGGGTTCTGCAGCTTTGTTAGAAACTGCTCTAATTAGTAGTCCATAGGCATGGCCACTGAGCCTTGTGCTCCAGGAACAATTTTCTCTTAAATTCTCTAAAAAGAAAAGATGGATATATAAATCCCACTTACATCTAAAAAGACCTATCATCTGAGTCTTCAACCGCTAGTACCACATTAAAGCTGTCTCTTGTGTGTGAAGAGGCTTAATCACAAAATAACTGTTCAATTTCCTTCTCCAGATTAAGCTGTCATTGTTTAAAACACCTTTTTTGTTCCTTGCACTGGAAATGAAGTTAATTCAATAAATTTCAATTTTTTTAAACTTTTCTGTTATTTTCTCCATCACAGGCTGACAGACTAGAGTAATGACTTCTTTCAGAGATTAACACCAGATTAAATTTTTTAAAACTCTTGGAAGTAACTCAAACGTCTGTTGCAATATGGATTCTACCCTTTCCCTCCTTGGGCCATAACCAATGAAAGGGAGAAATAAATCTCATACTGCAACATAATATTAAACTGAAATTGGATGCAAGACTAAAATACCACCAGCATAATTTTTGTTATATGGTGCACTGTTTTCTTGCATATTCTGCTGTCAGGCATTTGAGCTTCGGTTAAGGCACTTGTGAGAAGCAAGGAGAAAACTCGTAACCTGCAAACTATCATTGCCAACCTAAGCAAAAGAAAGACAAACCACCTCTAATAAAAGTTTGATCTCTTAATTTCTATATACTGTGTCCCAAAGCTACATAACAAGCAGAAAAATACTGCAAAGGAAAATAGAGTAGCACTTTTTTAAAGGAATGAGAACGTGGTCAGATTGCATTCTCTGTCCTACTAGATAAATTAGAGATTGACTCGGGTCCTAATAAATGTACGCAGTGACTCTCAATGACCTCAAAACTCACTGAATCTCAGTAATACTATATTTATCTTACAACACAAGTAGGACTTTGCTGTTTCTTCAGGTTTGAAAGGAGTGATGTGCAACTCAGAGACAACATAAAGAACACCCGTTACTTAAAAAGATGCAGGGCTGTGTAACTGGATTTGTTGGGGTTGTTTTCACAAATCTCACCTGCATTTAAACAGATATATTGTTTTCTGGAAAATGCTACCTTGGTGAAAGTGTAAAGAGTTATATTAAAAACTGGACAGAGATTTTTCTTGTTTTGTTTTTGTGGTTTTTTTTCACCAGCACATAAGAACAGCCCAGAGTCCTGAAAACCTTCACTTTACGGAAGACTCTTTTCAAAAGGGCTTCCCAGCCATTACACATATATTAACTCAGCAGGACACAAACCATCTGTACAGGCTGTACATCATTTTAGGCCAGAACTTTGACAGCATATGCAATATTCCAGTATTCCAGTATATATGGTTTAGCTGTGCACGCATCCACCCCCCTACATACCTTCAGAAATGCCAGGCACAATCGCACTAACACAACCAGAACAGGAGTGAAAAGGTGGTTAATGTTCATCCACTCTTTATCACAATATAAAAATTCAGGAGAATCAAACACGACTATCAAAAGTCAAGCTCAAAACCAAAATAACATCCAAAAGACAGACGTTCTCCACAGCAAACAAACTGGGAAACATATTGCCAAAATTTTTGTGCAATACTTGTGCAATATCATCTACATAGTTTGAAGAAAAGTGTGTAGACTAATTTTGGGAAAAATTAAATCAGTCTATGGAGCGATTAAACACAAAGATACCACTTCTAACTTAGGAAATCTTTAAGCCATATATTAGTGTGAGACGAAAAAATTTATCTAAGCAGCAAGACTGTGTACTTTCAAAGGTATTTGTACCGACTCAGCTGAGACCAGACACTGGCTGAATGAACCTCTGGTCTGACCTAGTGTGACTGTCTGTCATGTTCACTTTTATAAAAAAATGCCACGGAGCACAGTATCTCTTACAAATTGATGACGTTTCTGGAACATTATGATATTACATTCATTTGGCACAAATAAGAAATCCACATAACCCAAATCACCCACACAGCTCCTTGGAAATGCAATCTTGACAAGACCTCTGCCATACTATTCAAGAACAGAACCATTTTACAAAAGCTCCTGGTGAATAATTACATTATTAAGACATACAGAAAACTTCCAGTCCAAAATCCTAAATTGCATATACAGTCATACACAGTTTGAACTATTAATAACAGGACCATCCCAGCCCTATAAATAATTTCAGCTTGATGAACCTCTATCTATATTAAAACACTGAGGCTCTTTCAATGAATTCATATCAGTAGAAAAAAATTACAACTTATAACTCGGATATAAGTCCAGGTGGCACTGGGCACCCTCAATATGTCAGAAGCTGAACTGAGGCAGGCACAACACTTTTTGTCGTTTGAGAGGTCTTCAGTAAGACACAAAATGAGGGATTGCCTGAAAACTTACATGGTGATTGTCAAGTAGGTGTAGCCTGTTTAACAGCAAGACTGAATTGTTTCAGATCCACTCACAGCTTTTACAGCTGTTTCTGAAACTTTAAAACCTCTCACAAAGGAATCAGGCCCTAAAATGAACTGTCTTTTCTTAGAAAACTGTTCAGTCTAACAAGAATACTTTAAGTGAGTCAAACTTCTAAATATTTCAAGTCCCGTCCTGTATGAAAAACTAGCTTTAGAAAAAAATACTAAAATACTAGGGATAATAGGTAAATTTAATTAGTCACAGAAAAACTCAATGTTTTTGTATGTATTTAAACTTTAATAATATAACTGAGGGAAATCAATTGACATTGTGATTTCCCAAAATTATTAAAACTTTTGGCCTCAGAAACCAAGCAGGGAATACGACACTAAAACAGGAAATTTAACAAGAAATCGTAGAAGTTAGCGAGATGCACAAGCACTACTTCACTGCTACAAAGACATTTTGTAAATCTTATTATAGGTGCATCATCACAGAACAAAAAGACAATGCCCACACCATACCTATTAAGCATTTCTACAACCCTGATAGTGATTAAACCCTGGAAATTTAATAGAAAAGGCAAAGGGAAAGTGCTACAGCTGCAGTACTGCCAGCAAATAAGCAGCTCTACAGGGTTTAAAAAAAAAAAAAGCGAACAGGAGAAACAGTGGGCTCGTAAATAAGTTCAGAGCATTTAATTACAGATCTGAAGCACAGCCTACTAAGTCTACAGAAGCCTTTTAAAGCATGTGAAGTTTGCTTAGAGGAAAAGCCAAACGGGATTTTTATTAAATGGAATCATCTGGATTTCAAAGGGCATTGGATTCAACCTTCTGCTTCTAGGGGTAGGTACAGATTTGGTATAATTTTAGATAATGTCTTTGGTCTCAAAACTTCAGAAACTGAACCTTGTTTGAGGCATAGCAATACAAATGGCTGCTTTAACTTCAAAGTAATGTTTCAAAGGTTTCAATAATAGAAACATTCATCAAAAGCAAGAAACAGATGAAACTGCAATGACAGTAATATCACCACAAGTCCTTCCTGCTTTGTGCACTGTCATTTCCAATGCACTTCAGACTACACAGAGAAAGATTGCCAGCGCATCTATATTGGGTTCATACGAACATGCCTATTTTTCATGAAAGTATAAAACCTCTTCTCAATATGTTTTAACAATGACAGAAAATATACAGAATAAAGAATATTGAATCTTTATTCTTTATCCTGAATTTATAGTGCAATGTGACTAAAAAAAGGAAAATTTAAATATGCTCTTCCATTTCCAGGTGTGTTGCAGTTTTATCCAGCTTTAACGTTATTTAACTCTTTGAGAAATGGGGGAAATCATCAGTAATTTTGCAATATAAAGAATAGAAGACTACAAATACATACTTGATAAGCCAACAAGGCAAAACCAAAACTGCAGAAAATTAAAAGTAATGCTGAATAACTTACGATGCATGCTTATTTATTTCTCTCCCAAAATCATAACACGCCTAATCCATCACTTGCACATCCCACTCATAAGTCTATTACACGATTACTTTCCAATACAACTAAAAAAACACAGCATTTTTGCCTTCAGACCTCTTCACTATGGTATGCCACACCTAACAGAGATAAAATGGATTTATCTGTTTCATGTTTATGAACTTTACTTAAATAAGGTTCCCTAACACAATGGTGATAATCCTCCTTAAGGGAAAATGAAACACTAGTCACAAAATCCTTATTCAACTGAAAACATCAGAGGAATTGGCTTAAAGGTATTCTTTCCAGTAAAACACTTTGGCTTCAGGAATCTGTATGTCATGTTTCCTGTAATGGCATAATCTACTCTGGCTTTCATCACTTAAATGAGATAGAAAGCCTTCAGAGTCTAGTAGCAACATCCTGGCATGAAGATAGCGTGATGGAGGAGTCAGGTCTGTTCATTGTTTCATGATGATCACAGAATTATTAAGGTTGGAAAAGACCTCAAGGATCATCAAGTCCAACCGTCAACCCACACCACCTAACCCACTAACCCATGTCCCTAAGCACCACATCTACACGTTTCTTGCCCCCCTCCAGGAATGGTGACTCCACCACTTCCCTGGGCAGCCTGTTCCAATGCCTCATCACTCTTGCAGTGAAGAAATTTTTTCTAATATCCAGCCTAAACCTCCCCTGGTGCAACTTGAGGCCATTTCCTCTTGTCCTATCACTTGTTACTTCAGAGAAACAACTTGTTTGATGAAACAAGTTTTCTATATCCTACTATATTCTTTCCCCTCCTACCTCTTCCACCTTCTCTTTCTTTCTTGAAGAATCCTTAAATTGCATTCTTCAGTAGGTCTCACCTACCTACCGACATGCAGTTTATATAGACATTAATACCATTGCCATTTCCCCATTTACTCACAAATGACGAACTTTCAGTCTGTAATGAACAGCATTAATCCAAAGCTTTTTATTTTCTTTTCACTTCCCAAGCTGTTAGCTAAAGATTCCTGAGCATTTTGCTTGAGCTGTTCTCCCAAGATGGACAGCCATCACACACTTTTCCCATCTAAACAAAAAGGCAGAATGTAGAAAACAGCCTGAAGCACTCAGAGAGAGACTGAAACCCAGTCCTACACAGTCCTACAGTCCTCCCCTCACAGTCTGAACCCTTTTATTCTAACCATTTGATCTCAAGTCCATCAGGGAAGATTTCAGGCAAATCTCAGCCTCACACATTGAATCAGCAGCAGAGATATTACAGTCCTCTAAGTCCACTAGCTCACGAGGATCAAACATTCCTCTTGAAAGTGCAGCCTGCTGCAAATATAAATTGTCACACCAAGGCAAACTTTGAATTTGCAGAAACCTACTGTCCAAGACATCATGGTGTGCTCAGCACAAAAGCCTTTACAGGCAGGCTGCTGAAGCGTTAAATGCTGAATAGTCAGCTACAGGCAGAACTTTGAAACCTGGTTGCAGCATAGCCAGAAATAAGCGCTAAGATGTGAGAAATGTGAGTTTACATTCATACTGCTCACTGGAAATGCAGTGGCTACACTAGGAATAAATGCATACAGGAATTTGTCCAAAAACCTATAAAGGAGGGCACTCCACTAGTGAAGCACAGTAGTTGGGGCATAATTCAATGCTTCATTGGGTGATGAAAGAGACAGATGTCTCCATCTACAGCTTCCTGCTAAAAACGTAAAGTCATGTCATGCAAAAACCACACAGAGAAACTCTAGAAAGTTTGTGGCTGCCAGCCACGTGGGAATCACGGGAGGTTAATCTTTATTGCTCTGTATTGCACTGAGCAAAAGAAGTCAGAGATTTTCAGGAAGTTTTATCCTGGTTTGTAGTTGCTATAATCTCCAGTCACGTATGATCTATTTCTTGAGCTGGTGCTATAAAACTGCACTGTACGCAGGACTTGGGCAGTACCGCACCTCCCGTGTTTGCTTTAAGCATTACTACAGTGGCAGGAAGAGTGCAACATCAGAGCTTGTGAGGTGCTTCACTACTGAAGCCTCAAAGAAACCAATGGACCCACAATCACTTAATGACCAATGACGGCACTAATGGGTTGGATCTTACAACGGTCTAAAGCACACAAACTCATGGAAGAGATTTAATTTACCTTGACCTTGTAGTACTCCTTGACTTCAGGATGAATGGAATCAAAATCACCACTGATGTAATCAGGCAAGAAGCTGAAAGGAAAGCAATGAGCAGTGAAATGAAAAATTAATCCATCTTATTACATTTAATATTTATTTTCTCAAGAGCGCTAAGGGGTACAAGCATTTACCTCTCAAGGGAATAGGTGATACAAAATAAGGTAAAAGATGAACTGAAAGACTGGTAAATCTAGCCTCCCTTCTTTGCTGAGGAAGCTACATATTGCTTAGATGCTTATACATCTCATCTCCCTGCAGCAGCAAGGCAAGAATTGTATGTGCATGGTTCTAGAAAGACAACGCTACAGGCTCGGGGGAGAGTGGCTGGAAAGCTGCCCAGCAGAGAGGGACCTGGGGGTGCTGGGTGACAGCCGGCTGAACATGAGCCAGCAGTGTGCCCAGGTGGCCAAGAAGGCCAACGGCATCCTGGCCTGCAGCAGCAGTAGTGTGGCCAGCAGGACCAGGGCAGTGACTGTGCCCCTGTACTCGACACTGGTTAGGCNGTGTCTTCACTGCAAGAGTGATGAAGCATTGGAACAGGCTGCCCAGGGATGTGGTGGAGTCACCATCCCTGGAGGGGTTCAAGAAACGTGTAGATGTGGCGCTTATGGACATGGGTTAGTGAGTTAGGTGGTGTGGGTTGACGGTTGGACTTGATGATCCTTGAGGTCTTTTCCAACCTTAATGATTCTACGATCTTTCAAATGTATAATTCAGTCAGAAAAGTATTTGAAAAAGCACATCTCAGTGCTGTACATCAAGACTCAGAGGATATCGTTTGTCAGAAGATGAAGATGACAATGATGTTTCTTGGACAGCTGGTATACCACAAATGTTACAAAGATTTGTAGTTTAGATGTTATTGACATCATCCTGTTTCTGTGCTTCTCCTTGTGTATTAAAAATACTCCCCCCAAAATCTGGAAGCCAAATGCTCAGTGACTGTTAAGTCATATCTTGGATGTACAAAATGTGTATGAACTTGGTTTCAAATTCTAACCCTCATTTGTACAGTAATATTGCTTCAAAACACATAGAAACTGTAAATTAGTTTACTGTAAATGAGTTACAAGGAATTGAGCAAAGCATATTGGGACATATTTTTCTTCCACATGATTTCGAAGATTTTAAAAGAGACAAGGGGTCACTGGCCACCATTCTCTTTGAAAACTGAAAGCTGCTTCAGCAGAAGCTGGCAAGTATAATTGTTGTGAGTTAGTTCACATGCAACTATAGCATTTCACATTCACTGCTCTGTGCTGTTTACTAAGTCTGTTGTAAAAGGATACATTCTAAAGGTAATCTCTCCAAAAGTGACGCTCCCACACTCGTGGTGGGAGGAAAGGCAATGCCTTCTGTGTCAGGTTTTGTCAAGGGGACAGAAACCAACCAAAAGAAATGCAAATGCTTCAAGTCAGTGTAGTTCAAAACCAGCAAAAACTAAACAGAAAACTAGATTCTCTCCTTCATTGTGAGACTGACCTTTTCAACATACAAAAAATACGACTTTTTCAAAATTTAAATTTTAAATTGCTGCCTTTCTACCTTTCCCCAAGTTTCCCAATGACATATTTACTGAATACGTCAAGCTTAAAAAACTACATGTATTGTCTTTGAACTTGTTATGTGCCTTCCATTTCTTCCTGATGGAAACAAAGCCATTAAAGTAAACTTGCTCTAGGCATTACTAGCGGTGGGTGACCCTGGATGCAGCCCCACAGGTCGGGCAGGAAGAACAACAGCCAGTTGTCACAGAAAGCCAACTTGGTATGACACACACAGCTACTCTGAAGAAAAAGCTGATGCCTTAAGGTTGTTTATCTTACTGAAATGCAGTACAGCAATCCAAAAGTGTCTTTATCTTTTTTTTTTCCTCTAAAATAACTATAGACTGCAGTGCTTTTAAATAATCAACCATTTCTCCCTAATGATTCAAGAGGCATAACTGAGAGCCAAATTAGCCAAAAAACTATCGTCTCAGAATCAAATGCTCCTGCACAGCTTTTGCTCTCATCCAAAGTAAAACCAGTCGATGACAAAAGTTAGCTGAGGTTCTGCCTAAATTTTTACAAGCAAAATAAACGAGAATCTCGGTTACGCCTCCCATGTGCTTTGCCAGGGCTCCTGGCTGCACTGCCCAACACGTCTCCTCGGCCAGAAGATGCCACGTCCCTTTTCAAAATATCCTCTCTAAATAGTTCACTTGTAGCCACCCCAAAGACAGAAACTACTAACAGAGAACAAGGAATTGTGTCTGGGAATTTCAAATTTTCAAAAAGCCTAAGCCTCACATTAATGAAGATAAGAATTCTTTCCTCTTCTCTTTTCCTCCCCTTTTAGAAACACCAGAACCAAGGAAAATTCAGAAAGTCACTCTTGATGAATCTAAAAAAAATATCCCTCATGAGTAAATCTCAACTCGCGCTGTCTGCCTTACAAACACCACAAAATGTTTCAGCTTTATCTTCAGAGGGTGGCGGCTCTTTGTAGCTCATTGACCATGCAAAGAAACAAAAGCAAGCCAACCTTCAGTCAAGAGTCAAAAGCTGCATTTGACCTGCTCCTTTTGAGTGCTACGGAACAAATTGCCTGATTCAGGTGAGCAGAAGTGAGTCAAAGCTCTTCTCCAATTAATACAAGTGAAGAAGAGTCATTGTGGGAAGAATTGTCCTAGACTGACTAACCTCAGACAACATCAGCACTAACTGATCCAGAAGAAGGGGAAATAGTTGAGAGAGATATATATGCAAAAAAGCCCATACTAAAGGAACTTAAGGATATTTTGTAATAGCTGGTTTTCACTTGTTTGGTTTGGTACAGTTTTGTATTTTCCCCAGAATACAGACTAGTCCAGGAGAACAGGCTCAGGAGAATCACGTATCAAGCTTACTACTACGTGAGTGGAAGAAACTACGCCAGAAAAAAGTAACAAGAAAGTCCCCTCCATAAAATTTAAACCAGCAGTCGTTATTTAAAGTATGGATTAAAATCAGGTATTATATTAGAACCCACGTTCTCCTACCCTCTCACCTCTAATTCATGAATAATTCTTATTCTGTAGCATAACCGTATTGAAAACAACATATCTTAGTGACATATACGGCACAAATCCTTTAATGAAGGAGGTTATCTTTGTGCCTATGATGGCAAAAGAAGTCTTTAATTCCTTTTCAAAGTGCAATTTAAAATTGTAATTTCTAAGCAGTACGATTGATGAAGTCTACTGCATTTCAGAACCATGTTCTACCAGGCTCATTAGCTCTTCATTATCACTATGCATAGAAGGTCATGACCAGCTCAGCTGGCTTGATTCTCTGCTGCTTTACACAGGCACTTACGAAGAGTGAGCCAACTCCATAATCCTAATGGGACTGAAAGTATAAAATTCATCTGAGATTAGCCTAGTCTACCAAGCCTTTCCTAGGGCCATCAAGCAGCGTAACACCAGGCAGTGAGCAACAAAAGTTTTCCAGAGGCTTTGGGTCAGAGTTTTTCCTTCTCTCCTCATTCTCTTTCCTTTTTTGGGGGTTGAGGATGGTTTTCTGTTTGGTTTTGTTTTCTTTTTTTTTTTTTTTTTTTTTTTCTTGCTTTGTCTTTTGTTCCCATCAGGGTATTTCAGAGCCATACAGCATCCATCTAAAATGAAGATGGAGTCAGGAGGGACAGGATTGCTTTCAGATAAGGACCTGAAGGCACTTCCATAGCACACTGCTGATGTTTCATGTATATAACCTTTTTTTAAAAACCTCCAGAGTTTCAATATGAAAACTTTAAAAACTCAGCTAGCTTACCGAGAAAAAACAGAACAATTTCTCAGAAGTTTTGAGATGGATTCCAGTGAGGGGATTTATCCAAATTGGATAAAGGCTGAATGTTAACTGAAGAGTTTTATAAACTCCCAGGATGCTTGGCTGGAGAGCAGGAAAAAAAATATTCCAGTAAGTTTGCCATAGTTTCAAGATACACGAATGAAATTTTAGTCACCAGTACTATAAAACAGTAATTGACTCTTACTATAAACACAGGTTACAAAATAAATAGGAGCTATTTAAACCTTGAGGTTCTCATGATAAGTAAGCACAACTGTGCCTTTTGCCTTCAAAAAACCCATCTAACGGACACAGCTTAATTCAATAAGAAGTTTTATTTTTAAATATTCAACACTAATGAATAGCATGTTAAATTTAAAACATCAGCATACTTGGTTCTTTATTCGCTCACTCTAAGAATTCAATGTGGACTGGTAAATACGCCTTTTTATGCAGTTATGAAAAAGAAAAAAAAAACCACAAAACAAACCAACACATCATGCTCTAACAGTTTATAATAAAAAACCTGTGCTGCCTCCTTCAATAAATTGCACTGGCATAACTGTTCAGTTCTATCACTAATTCAAAGTTACAGTTTCCTAGTATTACTGACTTTTCTTGTGATGTAGCTCCTTTAGCACATAATTGTCTGCAATTAACCTTTTTTAAACAAATGTTAACATCAGAGACATGAACATTTAAAGGCAGTATGTGCGGTACCCTTTGCTTCCCTCAGTTACAGCAGAAAACAATCCCACACAGAGAAGCCATACATGTCTCAGGTGTATCATTTGAGGGCACAGAGTGGGTTCTCTATGCTTTTTTTTTCACTACTAAAAATAAACTTCAAAATCAATGCCTTTTACCCTGGACTAACAGACACACATAAGCTACTTCCCAGTAGAAAAAATACAGTGAAGAGAAAATGCTGCAGGCTTAGCGTGAAACAAAGGCAAAGTCAGCTTTGACTTTCATAGGCATCTAGTAGTTGGGAATACAAAAGACAAAGCACTTTACCATCACTTCAGAATAAATACTAAAATCACAATTTAACAACCTCCTTCCCCAACAAAATCCATGCCCCTTAATCTACATTTGCCAACTGTTAAGATGCACTTTCAGCTTGGCCTTGACTAGAAGGGTGAGTGAGGGCTGTTCTCCTAACAAAGGTGTCACGCCTGTTTAGATCTGTCAAAAGTATACTGTTAGCTGCTGTGAAGATCAAAGTGTCTTTTTAACTCCCAGAGACAGGTACCGCACAAGTAAATGCCCTTTACATTTTGTCTCAAAGAAGCATACCCGGATGCCGCATCTAGCTGTACAGAGGGGAGTTCCTGGGGAAAGGAGAAACATCACCCTGAGAGATCTATTCTGAGTTAATGGCTATTCAATCTACAAATACCTTCCCCAAATCACCTGCAAGGTTACCACAAGTAAGGGTCACAGCTGAAGCTCAGAAGCCAAACACTAAACACCAATACAATTAATGAACTTCAAACTGATCATAAAACAAGCATTTTGTTTTGTTTCATCTTGAACAGATCGCACTAAAGATTAAATAACTTATTATTATCACCAGGCCTTTAACAAACAGCTAAAGCACAGTCCTTACCTCCTCCATCCTCTGCTTCCCAATCAAGACTCTCTTCAAGTCTGCTAACTTACTTTTTCTGCCTCCACGGGTCACATCAGTCTTATTTCAACCCACAAAGCCTCCCTATCACTATATATTATTGGTATCAGGGTGGCACTAACAATGTTGCGCTGGTTGCTGTATGAATTCAAAAAAAAAAAAAAAAACAAAACCAAACACAAAACCTTCCAGTTCCCCATCCCTTAATAAACCCTAATGTTCATTCTGCAATTGCTTACGAAGAACATAGTTCCCAAAAAACTTTTTGTACGTTACAATAAATCCAGATGGGATGTAACAAGATTTTAAAAAGGGTGGCAGGGGGGACAGGCTGGGACAACAACAGTACTGCAGACCCCAGTTTAACAAAGAAAGCAAGTCTATGCGTACATCAGGCCATATACAGAGAGCAGATTCGTGTGACCCTACCAGAATTCTTTGCACAAACCGTTACCAAACCTGTGGATCACAGCCAGGAAGCTCTGTGGTTAAAAATACTTGGTAATATTTGTCAACCTTGGAGAAGAGCCTTGTTTCCCTTTACTTTTTAAAGGCCTTAGTGTTAAAAAGCATAAAAGTATTATTTTATTTGCAAACGCTATGATTTAAAGAAACAGATAAAAGCGTGCGAAGATATGAGGGCAATAATGCCTTCATTTATGCTTGCCTGGTATGCAGTGTCACTTTGTGAATAATAAAAAAAATCTGTAATAAATTGTAAAACACATTACCGTCAGCTCAAACTGCCATGCAAAGCACACATCAGGGGGAGATGAACTTGCAGGGGACAGCCAACTCGCTCCCATTAACAAAAATCAAGCATCTAACACCCTTCCTCAAAACCTTATTCCCCAGTGACAAAGAGAAGTGTCTACAACTGTTGCATTTTTCTTTTTAATTGTCAATATTGGAAATGGTTCTCCAGCTTCAATCAATAACGTACAAAATAAAACAATGCTCCCAGATTTAAGAACTGTTGCTTGTTTTCCATGGTGTTGAACACCCTCCTGCATGTCGGGTAAGTACAAGTACGTTGGGAAAAACCCAGAGTGCACAGGACAAGCAACTCCCAGGTACTGCTGCTAAGTACCTGCGACTTCTTATTACCTACAGACTGACCACTTGCTTAAAATAAAGGATACATGAATGCCATGTTGTTGCCATCAGCTTAGAGCCAATTAAAGCTGAAACTATGCAGCACCTCTCAGAAGAAACAGCATCTCACAGGCTCAAGCACCATGTCTTGCTGTGATCCTTGGCAAAAGGAATAAAAAAAGAGGGTTGAGCTGTGAGTTTTCACCCTTGCACAGGGTAGCATGGCTCAGGGCAGCATCTGAATTCAGTGGCAGAATAAGCACCAGTGCCTCGACATGAATCACTCATGAGCACATGATGATGAGCTGGGGAAGCATAGGTACTCCTCCAGAAGTGCCAGACTCTGGCGGTTTAGGACATGAGGCCAGAGGAAAGGGGAGAGAAGAAGAGCAACACAACCAGGACTCCCTCCAAAAGGGAGGATATCTGACTAACTGAGAAAAGAGAGGCTGAAAAGACAACTCAAAACTGTTTTCCCTCTTTTCATGTCAAAGCACAGCAGAATTTGCCCTAAGCCACTACATTAGAGAAAGGTAAATTGTTCACTGTTAAAATTTCAGACAGCATGTGAGGAATCAAAGGGATGGGATGGGATCTAAAGCCTGGTAAATTTAGATCAAAGAAGTCACAGAACTACACAAACTGAGATGTAGATACTAGTCTCAAGAAGGCAGCACTGGAAGACAGAGCCAGCTCAGGGCTTCATGCCACCAAAGTTGGATTTTGCCACTCTAAGTTGAGAACCAACTTTTCCAAGACAAGATAAACAATTTCTCCTCTTTCCCAGAAGAGCTAGAAACATGCATACATTTTTCCCTCCTAATTAGTTACTAACAACCCCTAAAGTGTGTCAATTTTAATGACCAGTATTTTAACTCTACATGTCTTTTCTGTTAACTTTTACAGCAGTAACAGTCAAGCATAAACAAAGAGTAAGCAGTTATACGTGAAAGACTATCACTGGGATTTCTTTGCTTCCATAACTTATTTACTCTTGCCTAAATACCTCAAGTACCTGCCCTGAGTTTAGCATCTGTTCACGTACTACCTACATAAGCCCTACGTAGGAGAGGTTGAGTTTGAAGAACTGGTTCCAAGCAGGCAAGGAGAAATCTGCAGGTTTGCACAAGTCATAATTATGCTTCTCCTGTTTGTGCCTGCATTTTCTTTTCTGATTACACATCATTTTATAGATTAATTTTCCATTTCATGGCCAGAAAAAGAGACACTTATCTGTAAGGAGGAAGACCAGCCATAAAAGGTGAATTGCCACAAAAAAAAATATTAAAAAACACCTACTCAGAACACAAAGAAACCTTAAGGAGGAAACCTGAACATCTAATGACAACACAACTACTGAAATGCAACGTTGACTCCAGTATGGTTAATGAAAATGCCTTCTGTCGTAGGCTCTAATCACCTGTAGAGCAGCTACAGAGCAAACTTCTAACCCTACACCTCAGTGGTGAAGATGTGCTGGAGTATTAATAAAATTTCTTCAGGTTTTGAGCCCTTACACTTATAAGGTACATAAAATTTTTCAGAGAAACAATGCACTGAGGATCCTGAAAACACTCGGGCTATACAGAGGAACAAAACATATCGCTTCATCTTTTTTAGTGAATCCAAGCTCACACAGCAAGGAATGGAGAAAAGACACATAACGTAAAGCCTGTTGTCTCTATGGCCGAAATCTGCTAAGTCAGTGGGAGGCAGAAGTTTTGTTAAATCTTTCACTGCTGACCTCTGCTTCAACTTTTCTGGAGCTGACAGAGAATTGGGATATTCCACCGGAGCACTAGCATTTCAAAAGGTACCTGCCCCTCTTGCCCAGCACAACAGCATTATTTAGAGAGAGAGCAGAAGATACATGCGCATATAAAATGAGAGTTGGGCTCTATCCGATGCTTAGTAACCTTTCCCAAAAAGCATCCTCACTTGATAGTAACCTTTCACAAAAAGCATCAGACTAACTCAAGTGAGTATTCTCCCATTTCTACACAACTTAGCTACACAACCTACAACTGCATTTTGGACAACATCACATTGGAAAGTTGACTAGAAATTCTTTTAAGGTGAATCCTAATTGCAAAGGCGAAAGGTTGGTGTCAAGAGCTCTGAAGGAGCTAGTGGAGAAGTGTTCAGTATAGCAGTGGCCCTGCCTCCAGTGGGCTGGAGCACCACAGCTGGATAAAGCTTCTGCAGCTGGCAGAGAGATCCTCCTCACTTTAACCTTCCTCACAGCGTCACCACCTCTACAGAGTCCAAGTACCAGTACAGGTATTTTAGTTACCAAAGTCAGCAGGTTTACAGTTATAAACACAGGCAAGCAGTTCTCTCTTTCTCAAGATTAGAAGTACTTCTATTATAGCTACAATTGAAATGGCTCTGATAAACCTCCAATTAAAAAATAAAAACCTCTTTTATCGTTACCTGGAATATGGATGAAATTAAGAAACAAAATTACGCTGCAACTCTCCTGTATAAATAAATCTACCTTCTGATCACAACTTACTGTGCTTGTTCAAAATAGTTTTTTTCTATCCATGTTTTATTTTTCTGTGTTTTTTAAGGAATAAAAACCAAGAGATTGATGAAATGTGTTCATCTAAGGAAATGTCATCTATGTCCTGCTGGGTTTTTCTTCTGTAAAATGTTTAAACTACTAAAAAAACAGATAAGTTCATACCTATGCTCTGCACCTTAATAGATGATGGGTGGAAAAAAAAAAGATGTCTGGTTGACAGTGACTTGCTAGACCTAAACTTTTATTTCTTTCTGCTGTTCCTTAGCGAACAAACCTACATGTGAGGAAAGCTAATAACATGTAAGGAAACTTGTGCCACCCTGTCCACTATACTGGCTGTCTGCTTTCCCAAAGACTGCCTCTCCCAAGTGCAAGGAAACAGGCTACTCTTGCTGTTAATGTCTTTCTTTTGCTTTGTTGCAGCGCAGCTTCCAATACTCCCCAAAGAAAAGGGCTTTTTCCCCACCACAGGGAAGCTCCTTGCACCTCCATAGATGGCCTATCTGAAAGGTGAGAGAGCAACCATACGGCCATGGTATCCAATGTAAGGGTGGGAAATGGTCCTTAGGAAAAAAAAGAAAAAAAAACCAAACACCTGAATTTAGTTCTGGCCAAAGCATCATGCCAAATCCTTCTCACCCTCTAAGCACCAGCTGTCAGACAGGTACTCAGAAAGCATAATCTTTGCCCATCTTAAGCTACCGTCTAATACTGGAGGAACTCACTAGCACCTAATTGCACCAAGATAACTTACAGAAGCTGAGATTTGGTTTGTATTAATTATTTCATAATTTAGTCCACAGCTGCTAAATATTAAAACCACAAAGCAGGCTGTCTCTTCCCAGACATCTCTAATACCTGCATAGTGGCTACCTAGGAAACATGGTACTCATTCGAGCTACCGATATTTCCCCTGCAGCTTATTAAAACTAATTTTACCAAAGAAACAGTGATCCTAATCACAACGCACAATGGCTATCATAACAATCACAGAGGTCTGCCCTGGTTTTTACCTCTGGTACAGCCTTAGCAGTCCTAACTATTGAGAAGGAACTAACAGCAAATATATCACAGACCCCAAATTTCTGCAAGAGGTCAAGGTCTACAAATAATGCTTCCTTCAGATCACATTAGAAGACATCTGCCACTGCAAGTTCTTAACTATAGAAGTCACCAACAAGCATCAAGAATCTACACCCGCGTGCTAAAATCCTCGCTAGGTCCCAGTGCTTCAAACCCGCACACATAACCAGCAGCCCTCCTCTCTCTGCATCCAGTCCACCAGAAACCAGCACAGCTACAGGGAGCACAGCTGGTGAGTCAGAACCCACAAGGAGTTCAACATAAACTTCTGTTCAGAATCAAATTCATGCTTGTATTCAGACTTTGCAGATCAGAAGAGGATATACAATTAATTTCTTATATTTTACTACATTTAAAACTGATTGATTTTTCCAAATATTTACTACAAAGAAAAGAAAATAAATACACAAAAAAAACCCCAACAAAGTGTAAGCATGACCTAGAGAAATCCAAAGGGATCTGTGAAGGGTCTCCAAGGTTACATGGAGAACTCGGTTGACTGAAGTGTATATAAATCTGAGCTAGCTCTAAAATAGCTCAGAGACTGGTAGCAAAGTCGTTACAATGGCAGTGGTTACTGTGCTTGTTTCTTGGACAATACCAGCTTCAGATGCACCATTCTTAACTGTGCTCAAGAAACAAATGTGTGTGTGTCCACCTCCCCAAATCTACTGGTCAGACTGGGGTGCTATAGCATGTTTTCAGTAAAGTAAATAGATATGCACTACTACTGCCATTACATCTTTTATTTAATGCCCAGACTGTGTCTGCGACCTGTCTGCTAAATTCGTACTGTCTGTGCCTTAAAAAGCCTAGAGCTGGCTGTCACCATTAATATTTAATGAAAAGCAAGGAAATTGTACTATGGAGGGAAGGTCTGAAGAGAACCTGAGCCAGCCCTCCAGTTTGTAGCTGCGCTTTAAGTTTACTGTCACCTCACAATACAGTATTTAAAGCATCAACGATAGCATCTACCTGACAGATGTCAAATCCAGACAGGTAAATGTACAGACTTAGTGCTCATTCACAAATGGCAATCACAGAGAAACGTGCACACACAGCTGAGGCATCAGAAACATTCCAAATGTACACATATTATTTAGTTCTCTGTTCTCCATCCACCCTCTTTTCCCCCTTTTTGTCTATGTGGGTTAAAAATAATCTTGGACAGAAAATACCTCATTCCGGATAAGTAGTGTGTACCTCAAAGAGCCCCCATAGAATCACAGAATGGTTTGGGTTGGAAGGGACCTTAAAGATCATCAAGTTCCAACCCCCCTGCCATGGGCAGGGACACCTCCCACTAGCCCAGGTGCTCAAAGCCTCATCCAGCCTGGCCTTGAACACCTCCAGGGATGGGGCATCCACAACCTCCCTGGGCAACCTGGGCCAGTGTCTCACCACCCTCATAGTGAAAAATTTCTTCCTAATGTCTAGTCTAAATTTACCCTCTTTTAGCTTATACCCGTTACCCCTTGTTCTCTCACTACACTCCCTGATACAGAGTCCCTCCCCATCTCTCCTGTAGCCCCCTTCAGGTACTGGGAGGCTGCTATTAAGTCTCGGAGCCTTCTCTTCTCCAGGCTGAACAACCCCAACTCTCTCAGCCTGTCCT
>VZTO01002248.1:0-26969 GCA_013400615.1 Syrrhaptes paradoxus
GAATTACAGAACGGTTTGGGTTGTAAGAGGCCTTAAAGATCATCCAGTTCCAACCCCCTGCCATGGGCAGGGACACCTCCCACTAGCCCAGGTTGCTCAAAGCCTCATCCAGCCTGGCCTTGAACCCCTCCAGGGATGGGGCATCCACAGCTCCTCTGGGCAACCTGGGCCACTGCCTCACCCCCCGCACAGGTGTATGCCTGAGTAGAATTCTGGCAGTCAGCATTCTAGTCACCCACCCTTATGGAGAGACTACAGCTGCTACAGGAAATGCTGGAGTCCAGAAGCAGGTGCATATTGAACAAACTTGGGTCTCTTTTTTTTGTTGTTGTTGTTGCTTTCTTTTAAAATATGTTTCTATGCTGCTTTCACACTGACCTGCTGTTAGGAGTTGTGAACAGATGCGTATACAGTACGTCAAAGGCAGCAGTTAATGGTCTGACAAAGTCTGTGGCTTTGAATTGAAGTATTGAATCTAATTCTCAAAAGTCTTGCCTTTTACAGAAATTCAGAGTCCCATCGTAAGTTGATAGTTTTGCAGTCTTTCTCCTGAAACATATTATGAAGTTATACAAAAGCATTAAGATATACAAACAGAACCATGGAACTGCTTTTTTTTTGTTGTGATTGTTGATGCAGTTGATTTTTAACACTGAATTCAAAATTTAAAATTTTGCTTAGGAACTGTTGACACACTATCTTCACAGGCAAGAATCCAAGCCCAGCCTAACCCAGAACAGGTGATAAAGCAATTTATTAATTTGATCATGTGCATACACATATTTAACTCCCTTTAGGGAAAGGAAAAGGAAAGGAAAAGGAAAGGAAAGGGAAAAGAAGAGAAAATAAAAAAGAAGAGAAGAGAGAAGAGAGAGGAAAGGAAAGGAGAGAAGAGAAGAGAAGAGAAGAGAAGAGAAGAGAAGAGAAGAGAAGAGAAGAGAAGGAGAAAGAAAAGCATTTCTGATCAAGATTATCCCCTAGTTCAGAGTACCAATGATAACAGCAGTGTCTCCTTTTGATAGTTTGGTCAGTTAGTACTGAAGACAGAAGTCTTAACATGTCTCAGAAGGATACTGTTGCTTAGGGGATACAGAGGGTCTGTCATCTGTGGAAGCATCTTCAACCGTTGGTCACAGTATCTAGTGCAAAAGCAGAAGACACTTTCTACTTTGGCATGTGGCAGTCACAAACTAGTGCAAAACCATGACAGAAAGGGCATTCTGTCGTATGCATTCAAAAATTATTTTGATCCTTAACCATACTGACTAGAAAACTGTGAGCCTTCATTTGAAAGGCCTGGGAATATCTACCACCAAAGGAAGAAGGACTTACATTGGCTTTATTCTGGAACCAGAGATTTAGGTCCAGTTTCCCAGTATTTTTCAACCTGAAATTCCTACCACTGTTAGTCTTCCACTGTTAATCTTCTTCCTTTTATTTTTTTTTATATAGCAAATGCTCTTGTGTATCTAAGCACTGAAAGACTTTCTAGCTGGACAGAAGACTGGTAGGATGGCTACTGCTGATGAAGTGGCCCATCTCTTCGTGTACTTGGCCTCTGATGATGTAAGCATGGAATGAAAATTTCCTGCAACAGAATCTCATGCTTTGCTGCATCACAATAGAGAAAATTTGCCTTAGGATGATTTATATTGCCTTTGAGCTGGATTATTACAAAAATAAAAAACTGACAATCTGTTACTGAATTTAACCTAAGATACAAAGAGCACTCTGAATGTGGACAGTGATTGTTAAAGAATTGTGTATTTGGTTCCATACCCTTGTGGTTTCATGTCATCTGAAGAAATTACCTGACCCCAGATCATCCTGAATCATAGGAAAAATGGGCTTTTCAGCTTTTCCAAGTTTGCAATACGGCTAGAATCATGTTTTAAGGAGGTAGAATTAGTAGTCATAACCTACCTTCACTATTCGAGAGCAAATATTTGTGTAGAACTGCTGGAAGTTCTAGCTAAAAGGGCCAATGCTCAGAGTGAATCTTGCCTTTTCAGCAGAAAGAAAACAATAGAAATATAAAACTCCTAAAGACCACTGCAAATACCAGCAACACTAATGAGCACACAGCAAGGTTATTTCAGATGCCATAAATGTACTAAGAGTCTAAAGTTGGACTGGATTCCTCTGGAATTGTCCAGCAGTCCTCCTGAGCATAACAGAACACTTTAATGGAAACAATTCAGTCTTAAGGTTGCTATCTATCAGTAGTCTGTTTCTCGTTTTCATCTTAGTTTTAGTGTCTCTGTAAAGCTACTGATTTTTTCCAGACTGGTCATGGAATTTTCAAGCATGTGTAGACAGAATTCCAGTTTTCTGGTATATTCCAGTATGCTTCAGTACTGGCATACAGAGAAGAATGTCAACAGCTCAGTTGGTTACCTCACTTTCTGCACTATCTAAATTTCCGTTTAGGTCCCCTTGTAATTATTGGCTGACCTGGTCAGATTCTGCTCAGCTGAACAGAGCTAGTGTGAGGTATTATTCCTGCAGGGGAGATATCTGAAGTCTAGTTTATGTGAATTGTACACTCAGGATGTATTTTCATCTGAATGCCTCTAACAATACTTTTGCTACACTCCCCTGAGTTAGCAGACAGGCTTAAATTTCTAAGTTTGTTTGCATTCTATGTATTCAGATGTTTTTGTTAAACAAAGTGTTTGCATAAAAAAGCCAGTTTTTGAATTTAAAGAAAAAGTGTTTCCCTGTACTTAATCACCACGAACAATTAGTTAAAATTGTTGTTACTTTTTATGTAATTTCAGTCTGCCTACATGACTGGTAATGAACTAATCATCGATGGAGAATGGAGCTTGTGGTTGACCCTACCTGTAAATAGAAATTTGTACTGTAAAAGTTAAAGTTAAAAGTTAAAGACAGCTTGCAAAGATTTAGAGCATTCACCTAATGTCTTTCAAAACAAATTTTGTGCATTTTTGCTACTATATGATCTCTTTCTAGATCTATCTTACTGATTCAGTTTCCCCTAAATAGTGAAACACTGGAGTAAAACATACTTCATGTGGCTTCGTGTTATAGTACCTCCAAAAACATGAAAGAAAAGCAATTTACCATTTAAGATTTCAGAGGGCAAAGAATATTATTTCAGGTACAAAATCTGAGTGAAAAGAATTAAGTACTACCTTTATTCTCATCCCGCAAAGTATTTGGAAGTTGCACATTCATAATTAGATTTCCTACTAGCATTGACAGACTATCTAGAGAAAATGGAGCGATTACTATTGAATCAGCCAAATGGATCCCGAACTAAGTGCAGTTTAAACAGAAGAAAGCAGAAATAATATCAAATTTGAAGATCTGAACGTTTGAATCATTTGTTATTGACAATAGGTGTTTTTATATATTATAGAACATACTAATTGCAAATTGTACTTGAAAGCACATTCTGCTCTGCAAATTAAGTTCTTTCTGCTCTGTATTATCATTAGCAAAATGTTCTAGAATTGTAATAGCTGTAGAAAAAGAGTCTGAATTGTTGAAAATATGTCTCAAGCCTGACAACACTTAAAGATCCAGCGAGCAGTGCAAGACAGTCAAACACACCACAGACAGATGGTGCATGCACATGAAACTTTCTGTGCATATAGTGAAAAGTCAGTGTACATGCACAGCTGGCTTGTGTGACTGCAATGTCCGTTTTCCAGATCCCAGGTAGAATCCTGGTAGAATCTGGAAACAACACCAGAACAGAGCACAAAAGGCAGGGCAACAGATTACCATCAGAAGCAGTAAGACTGGACAATTTGTGGAGTTTGTTTAAGCACATAAAAATCACAGACACTGTCTTCATGAAGCAGAAATGATGGAGAGAAACCTGCTCTAATGGTTGGTAAGACTAAAGCTTATAGCATGTAGAGAACATAGAGAATCACATTTACCCTTACTATCAGTTAGAAAATGAGTACATTAACTAGCACAAAAGAGGGTCTAGTGGGGGAAATAGAGGCCAGAATTGTTTAATTAATGGTACAGATCACTCCTAAAATCGTCAGGGAAGTATCTTACTTTTTTTTTTTCCCCTTTCATGTACAGAAACTATTATGCAAGGACATCACTCTGGTAGGCATGGATGGGGCTATGTGTGGGATAAGTATTCTTAAATACACAGGTGGATCTTCATTACTACACTTGACTTCAGGCACACAAGCAAAAGGAGTGTATTTTATCACTTTAAATAGAGCAAATATATTTCTCTTGAAAAGGATGTACTAATATTGGACAAATCTTGTCAAATCTGTATGCTAGGTGCTAGGCTTAGGTGTTCTATTTCTAGATTCTGAAATACCAGTACAGTTCATGCTAAAACACAAGGCTAAGTTTCTCTGAAAAGGACTGTTTCTACAAGAGTTTGGGTTGATGTTGTTATTGTGATAGCACATGGTAGCTTTAACTTATGAATCAGAAACCTATTATAGTAAAGTCCCATACTCTGAAAAACCACAGATCCTGACCCAGAGATACAAGGTAGTGAATAACCGGAATTCCAAAACTATGTTTTTCTAACGTACTGTTATATTTTACATGAATGACATGGGCTGACTGCCTATAAAGATGGTAACCTTAAAAAATTGCACACAGCTCCATTTATCTAATTTGTGAATGAAGCTGTATGCGATTTCATATATATTAATATATATTAAATACACATATATGTAGGGGGAGGAATTAAAGAATAAATGCTACTGAGTATGATTGATCAATAATCAGAAATCACAGGGGAAAAAAGTACAGTATTTTGTCTGTGTTTCTGTAACAACTGTCATGTTTTAAAAAATTATTGCTTAAGCTTTTCAATATTGGCTGAAGCATTAATATAAATTATTTCCAAGATAATGGAACATGTCTAGTTAAAATCAAGCTTCTTATTTGTAAAAGTTACATTTACTTACAATTTTAAAATGAGAAAGTATCATGGATGTTGGCTTCCTCAGACTCACTATGAGTTTAACTTTTACCTTTAATCATGGTTGGAGCCTCCTGATCTTGTGTAGTTTGTTTATGAGTTTTTGAGTATCTAGTATTTCAATAAAATGACCCTGGCAGCCAAGCAGGATCAAGTTGAAGCACAAATACAAAGCTATTCAAAATGGCTCCACCAATGTTCACTGACGTAAACGCAAATGTTAAAAGTTCAGGCTGACAAGATTCTGTTTCAATGCTTTCTGAGTTTATTATGAAGGCCAAAATCCTTCCTCTGTAGTAGGTGTAGAAGGCTTACCTTGAAAAGAGAATCTCAGCACTGCAGTAACATGGGAAACTTGCACTGTGTATTCTGAAAATACAATTAACAATCTGAGAAAAAATTCATTATACTTATTGCATGTTAAACTCTATTAGTTAACATTTCTAAGCTCACTGATGATTGTCGTATACAGATGCTACTCAGAAATGTCTTTTTTTGTCAAAGCACTCCTGCAAGAAAAGGAGATACCATCTGCTTTTTACACTGCACTGTAAGCATAGGGATATGCATTTTTCAATGGCAGTCCAAGAAGCTGGTGGGCTGGAAAAAAAAAATTCAACTGAGGTTGTTTTCTCTTGCCTTATTAGCAATGCTTTTCATGTTAACAGCCACAACTCTGACATGTGTTCTAATGTCCTGGGATTTTCCATCAGACTTGCTGGAATTATTACAGGAGAATACTTCTTAATACTCTTATGACTTCGTAATTCCCTGATCTGTTTTTAATTGAACTGGGTAATTCTGCTTGTTTTCCTTCCACCCCAGCGATAATGAGGAGCTCTTTTTTTGTTTTTTTTTTCTAGATAAAACTTTTCTTTTGTGGGGTAGAGGGAAGAGACTTCCCTGATTCAGAGTCCTGGAAATTTTAATCTGATCAAAAACCAGTGCTTTTTTCTCTCTAAGTTGTAGTCAGCTTAATTCTGTGTAATGCTACTAGGAGCAAAGCAGCCACGTGTTGCATTTGAATCTGCTTTCACATCCACCCAGCATAGCTTGCAAGATGAGGTTGAGAGAAGGTCTCTCTCATTTGCTCATGTTCGCTTACAGATGAGCTGGACGCACTTGATTCTCCTTTAAGAAATGGAAACGGCTTGATGGGAACACCACAACTATGCAAATTTTTTTTCCTGCTCCTCCCTGCCTCACTGTAATTCTGCATGCACCCAGAGCAGAATCATCTATAGAGATCCTTACCCTTTCTTTGCACCTAACCTCCACCTGCAGTGCTGCAGTCTGACGAAGAGGATGGACGGACGGAGTGTATCTCTCTCACGTCCCACAGCCACAGGAACAGAAGCCTAGCGAGCAACCTTTTTAATGTGCACAGGTTACGATGAAACGACATGGGAAGCGGAGGCTATGAGAGACGTAAAAGTCTACATCCTTGTCATCCCTCGTCCTCCTGGATTCCGTGGGCTCAGGGCTGGACCAACACCCCTTTGACAGCTCAGATGTAGCCCCCTGAGTCCCCCGCCGTCCTGCCGCCTGCCTGGCAGGGACTTCTTCACTGCGCCAGGAAGGCATCCGGGAAGCTCCTTCGGTCTTCCCCAGCTCCAGACCGAGGTTTTTGCTGCCGGTGTAGTGAAGCCGTGGCTCTGGAGGACGGAGGGTGGCAGCAGCAGGCTGGAGGAGGAGCCAGCGCTGGCTCAGAGCTGCTGCCGCCCCAGGGAGCAGGATTATCACCTCACAGCTCCCTGCTAAGGGACCAGCGCTGCGAGAGAACGCCCAGGGAGCGGTGCCTGCTCCCCATCCCCGCCGGAGCCCAGGTAACGGTGTTCTGCCCCTTCTGTCCTGTCTCCAGCTCCCGCTTCCCATCCCATCCATCACATCTCCTTCCCCAGGAAGCTGCTGGGGGCGGGGAAGGAGGTTGCATCAGGCTTTCCTAACGTCTTCTTGGGGGTGATGATGCCTGGTTTGGGTTGCCTTTTTTTTTAAACAGTTGATTCTGAACGCTAGTTGCTGTGGCGGCGGTTGTGGTGTTTTGTTTCCGTTCCTTTCTGTGGCGTGTGTGCACAGAGCGGCATGCTGCCAGTCACCGAGGCAATGGAGCTAAGAATAGGCATGCACATGCCCAGTCAATCATCTCCAGCTCAGCTCTCTCCTTCTTTTCTCCTCCCTACCAATTAAAAACAGGGAAATTGAGAGGATCTAATCAACCCCGTGGGATGAATTCTGCTTCATGATTTCTCAATTGATGATTTTGTTATAGGGGGTGAAATTTAAAAACCAAAACAACCCCACAAAAAAAAAAACCCAAAACAACATAATCAACAAACAAATAGCATGAACCCCAAAACTCCCCACCCTGGTGTGTGTAAACTAACTACTCACTTTGGTCTCAATCCAACTGGCCATTGCTTGAAAGTAGCAGTGTCAAGACCCTGACAGGATGAAGACCTGTCACAAAACAGATAAGGACAGCACACCCACTATCAGACTCCTCATTCATACCTCAAAACCATTCCTGCTATGCAGAACATCCACTCTTCCTTGCTCAGTCGATCTTTTATTTCCTATACACTACTATGAACAATGCACTCAGGAGCTGAGGCTGTTATGCAGTGGAGTTTCTCAGAAGTATTAACATATTTCCTGTCAACAACTACATGACCCCCAGAAGTGGGGAGTTGCCCATGCAAAGCTGGAGAGCAATATCTTTCTGTCCCTTACCCACCCGCACCTCTCTCAGAATTACAGAATTAAGTACATGTACCCTGGGGAAGTGGTCGGTGAGGGGAAGAAGGAAGGCACTGGTGAGTTGTTAATACTTTCTATTCCAATTAATAAACTGGCATTTGTGGATTCTCAGCCCCAATGAAAGGATGAATAATCCAATGAAAACAACCAAAAGTATCACTTTTTAAATTAAAAAAACTTTGAGACTACAACTATTTGGTTCCACAAGTAGCAATTAAAAATATAGAAAAGTACTGGAATTTGAGTAAATTAACACTTTACATTTAAAAAGGGAAGAAAGGAAGTACCTTACAACATATTGAAAGTGTCTGTCTATGGCTCTATATTCTTCTTCTATGCTTTGGCCATGTCTCAAGCCAGTTTCATATCAGAACAGATCAAACAAAACCACCCAGGAGTTACAATAAGCCCTATCTTTGTTCATGGTATCAATCATTCCCAAGTATCAAACATATCATTATAAAATGAAGGCTCGATAACTGTGAGAATCAACTCTCTGATTTGCTTCCAGCAATTCAGGAATTTCTTGGCTCAAAAGTTCTGGTTTGGCTTGAATGTTGTTTTATATGTCCAGAACAATGTAAAAGGCTTCAAGAAAATGCTGTTAGCACTGAAATGTGGTTGGTGGAGAATATATGCAGATCTTTGCTGTAACAGAGAAGAACACTAGCAAGCCTTGTCTTCAGATATGTGCACACAACTCTTGCTGCTCAGACTTGTGAAATTACAGTAAATATTTGCACAAAAAAAATTCTGACATACAGGACAGAACACTGCCATATTGTTAGCATCTATGGGACAAGAAGTGTCCAGTTAGACTGAGTAAATACAATTACCCAAAATTTGGACCTTATTTCCCACTCTGAGAAATATCTCCATGGGATATAAGCAGTAAAAAATAGCCATGTCTTACCAGCCACCCCTGAATATAGAGGGCAAGTTGTGCATGGTCCTGATCTTTATTCAAACACGCATCTTCTGTTTGTTAGATATTCAGTCAATGTCTTTGTGAATAGTGACGTCTAACAGAACCATGTTCTTGAAAATTCCCCTGAAAATCAAGCAGGATGTGGTCAGGCTTATACTAGGGAAAAAATGTCCCCTCATGTATATGCTTTAGCAACTTTAGTTGTTCTTAGCTCTTTGAAATGGTTGCTTGCACTGCCATGCACGCAGGGGCTGTGACACTTTCAGAACTAATGATCCTGGTAAGGGATGTTGACAGCAAATAACCGTTATCTTGTGCTGATAGGAGGCATAAATATATATATATATATTGCAGCCATACCTTTAAAGAGGAAATAATGGGTTAGCACAGATCACTGTGATTCTAAAACTTAGATTTTTTTGTTTAGTGCTTGACTTTGTAAGCTTAATACTGTTCTTCTGTTAGTTTCTGTCTTTTGTACAGCATACACAGGCATGCAAAACCCATTTACTTCTACATTGGGCTGTGAGAGTTTTTTCACCTAACCTATGGGGAAAGAAACAATATCACTGAGAAGTCTTGCATCAGGAAAACAATATTATTTGCTTCTCTCTAACTTTTCTACCTTTGTTGCTTTCTTTAGGTTTGCAACAATGGTAAAAGAGGATATTGTAAACGACAATGAAGATTCTGAGCCATCAGTATGTGAGAGAAGTGGCATGATTCCCATGCATGAGAAAAGTGAGGTAATTCATTAGGATCTCAAAGTATGTTTTTAGTCAGAGGAACCCTCCTTTTCCTTTCCTTTTTCCTCCTACATCTGTTAAAATCCCTACATCTGAAGGAAATACAAAGAGAAATCTCCTCAGTGGAAATTTCTTACTATTAACAGATGTTCAGTTTTGAAAGTCTGTGGTATGTTGTATTGCTGGAGATCAGCAGGTGCAATTTCAGCTTGAAGTGGAAGATGCATCAGCATCAGTTTTACAATCAGCTACGGAAGACAATTAAATTGACTTAACATTGCTTCTTAGTCCAACAGCTTGAGTGGGGTCTGTCTGACTTAAGTCAGCCCTCATTCTTATAACGGAATTTCACAAAACAAGTGACTGCTACAATACACTTGGGCTGTTGGCAAAGTCGCATGGGTGGCTGCGGTGCACGGGTGCGCCAGTGCACAGGCTGCTGTAACGCCTCTGTGTACAGAGTTGTACTTATGTTCTAAATTTTATGCAACCTTAAGAACAAATATAATAAACGTTCCTTCTCTTTCTGAGACAGAACCAGGCCTGTTCCTTTGGCTGTGGTTTCGCTAGATAGTAGGTGGGACGCGACATCTTTCTATAGGCTCGTTACATGACACATTTATCTACCAAATTGACAAGTTGACCTATTTTGATGCAGGTGGATGGGCCACCTTTACTTAAACTGGAAAAGGAACACGTATAATCTCTATGCGTTTGATAAACAAAAGGCACTTTAGATAAAACATATAATATTGACTATAAAGATAAGTACCGTATGGCATATCTTTATACACATGGGTAGCTGGTGATCACAGAATCACAGGATAGATAACCAAGTAACTCCATGCTGAAAGCTCACAAGATTTGTGTTCCAACTGTGACTCTGAGTAAAGGATATATATATCTCTCTCTCTATATATATATATATAAAAAGGGATGAGACAGAAAAATAATGGGAAATGTGGAACTATTACTGGAGGAGGGCCAAACCACAGCAGAGGCAAGAATTCCATGCCCATGCTATGACAATGAGCTGACATGAAGGCAAATAACCATAAGGGAAGGCAGATGATTAACTCATCAAAAATAAGGACCCTAAAATGAAGTGAGACACATATCCAGAAATGGTCAAAAAGTGTTTTGGCTATGAATATGGATAAGTAGATGAATCAGTATCAGTATAAGAGAACAGCTTCAAGGAACCATTCTTCAAGGAAATAACTCCCAGGATAGTATTTCTCCATCTCTACCTTGACTTACCAGCTTGAGCAATGGATCATGTGAGTAATGCTTGCACTAGACAGCTGTTCTGTTTCTTTCATCTTTGACTAATCACAAGTAGGTTTCATTTTTTTTTTTTGGTTCAAGGGTTGCAACAGAAGTTATTTAGGAGTTACATTATTCTCAGTGGAATTATGCTATTTGTTAACTGTATGCTAATGCTGATGCTGATGTTGGAATCCAGTCTGGAAGCAGAACCCTATCCAACTGCAGAAAATATTGTTAAATATTTAGCTTGTATACAAGACAAGCTGAACCCGGCCTTTTAATATTGTGTTTTCATCAAATATATGCTGATGCTGATGTTGTCGCTGAGCAGGTGCTGTTTGTGTTGGGACAGGAGTCCTGTCAGTTGCAGATAAAAAGGCGAACGTCCCACATACGCAGCTTGCTGTACCATGCATAAACACGCATAACCAAAAATCCCAGATATACTACAAAGCCAGACCATTCCTACAGTAACTGTTTAGTTAATGCAGTCATCTCTAGACAGTGTGGATCTAGTGCATCACAGATGATTTCAGGTCTTGTACACTACTTCACATGTATACAATGCCACTTCTGAGAGAGTCTCGTTTTCATTCAGGAGGGACCAACAGTAGATGCCAAAGCTACTGATGGGAATATACAAACAGAAGAAACTGCTCTCTTGAATCATTGTGCTCAGCAACCTCCGGAACCAATAGTAGGGTCTTCAATACCTGCAAGAACATTGAGGCAAATATTTACTTGTCCTCCTCAAGGTTTACCGGCCCGAACAGTGACAAATGGTATGTACGAAAGACAGAGTTTAAGTAAACTGAGAAATGGCAAATGAAGTACTCATTTCTCTGGATGTGATAATATCTGTCCATTGTCCTTGAAAATAATGATGGGCAATAGCTATGTTTTACACATCATGCTTTTGTTTCAATGTTTTAGGAGAAAACAAGATGAGGTGAAAAAAAGATTTGAACACAAATTGAATTTCTGTTTCTCTATCCTCTTTTCTGTGTTTAACATGGTAGATATGTTTTTGTATTGCAACTTGTTTTCCTCAGAAGAAAGGCCTCCTAATTCTTGATAGTCTGTTTTGCTGTGAGGGCATAAAGATGATTATAAACACAGTGGCATTTCTGGCACAGAAGAGAACCTCTGGCAAACCAGTTATTTCAAACTTTTCCTAACAAAAGACACTTCCTGTGGCTTTGACTGCTTCTGCAGCCTCTCACACTTAGCATTCTTGTGCTTTTATGTTTGGAAATCTACTAGTCTTCCCTTTGCCACTCATCACCCTCAAATATGATTAAGAAAAATCCAATCTGAAAATGCAATACATTTTCTTATGATTATGAGAAGGGGGATTTATTCAACACATTTTTTTCCTCTCCTTCAGTCTGGTGCTTCTATATCTATGTATGCCTGTTCTTGTGGGATAACTGTAGCGACAGATGCAGGAACCTGGAAAGAGCATAATGTTTTCACTTTTTTTTACACTATTTTCACATGTTTTATAATATTTTAATTTAATGTTCTCATAATATTTTTCAGGATTTTTTTTTCCTGTGTATTATCCTTCTTTGATTAACGTATCAAGGGAAGTATCTGTACCACTTCTGGCTGTCCAGAGACAAGACCTCCTTCAGATTTTTTCTTCCCAGGCATAGCAATGTATTGCACAAGCACATCAAGCCAAAAAGAGATACTTAAATTCTTTTAAAAGACTGGAGCTACAGTCATTAGCTCAAAGATACGCCAGGCTGTACAGCAGTGGGTTCTTGTTGCAGTTCTGAAGTAGCTGAAGGAGGATAAAGACATGCAAGATAAGTTTGTGAAAGTCTTTGCTTTAAGTTTGGGACCTGCTAAGTGCTTTCCACAGTGGGCCAAGGCTCACTCGGTACTTTTTGGTCCCTGATGATGTTGCTGGTACAATTTTTTTAAAGTATCTTAGCATCTATAAAACCAGAACATCAGTTTAGGGAGCATCAAAGATTAAACACATTTTTATGATTAAACTGATTTTTAAGGTAAGTGATTTTATTTCTGAAAGTCATGGTACCTTTTCCTTTGTAGAAAAGCAAATGGGATCTAATAGCAAACAAATTTGTCCTTGGGAGATAGCTAACTATGAATATTTCTTGTTTTGCTCCAGTTGCAATTGTGGTACTGGTTTGGGCTGTGGTTTGGTCCATCACTGGGACTGAGTGCCTTCCAGGTGGAAACCTGTTTGGAATTCTGTTTCTTTATTTTTTTGCCGTCATTGGAGGTAAAATTTTTGGATTCATTAAAATACGAACACTACCCCCTCTCCCTGCTCTTCTGGGTAAGAGATCTTTCCTTTTTCCTGCATATTTGTATTGTTTAAACCATTGAGTAATATCTGCATAGTAGATATGTTTGGATTGGGAAAAAAAACCCCAATGTGTCATGCTCACAATCTGTAGCTTTTCCAAATGACTTTTATCTGGTCCTCTCCAAGAAGATGCAAAATTCCCCAAATGGGCTCAAGTGAAACTGCCTGTATGTTACTGAGCCTTTCTTAATTCTTTGGGGGCCAGAGGACTGTATACCTATACATTCAAAGGTTATTGTCCTTCAGTCTCCTCTGTCACAGTTATTTAACATTTGGTTTTAGTACCACTAAACAGGACTTTTAATCTGTATCTTCTGTTATAGCAGAATAATTAATTCATAAGGAAATTATTGCTGAGCTGTTTTGCATGTGTCTTCTACAAGGAAAATGTTTTCCAAAGAAAACACTACAGTAATTCCCTACTACGGGTAATGCAAAGCAACTTCTTTCTTCTCCTTCCTTTATCTCAAGAGAACTGAAGCCTGAGGAAAAAAAAATCACCACCAGGAATAATTCTTCTGAAGAGAGTTATTTTGAATTAATCATAACATTGTTTTTCATATCAGCGTCTTATTTTATTTTACATAAAAATGCAAAATAGAAATGGGAGAGGAAAATGACACTAATTTTGACATCATCAGAACCTTTTCAGACTTCTTTCCTAGAGGAGGTTTTGGCTAGATCAGCACAATATTGTCAACGAAGCTGAAAAAATGAAGCTTCAGGTTCTTCTCACCAGCTGTATACTGTCCCCTTACTGTGCTTAGCGCATAAATGAGTAAAGCTGTTGACAGACAGCAGAACTTTATGGCAGAGTGGGCTACAAATATCTGCCTGTAGTGCACGGATGTGATTTTGTAACCTGCACAGCTGGTGTTGGGCCTCACACAGTAGCACAGCTTACAGAATGGATAATAATCAGCTCTGTCCAGGCAGCATGCACGTTCTTGCACTGCTTAGTTACACAGCAACAAAAAATTGAAATGAGAGGGAGGGAAGTTTTGCATACTGCATGCATGCCTGCAATAATATGAACACAGAATGTAACACACAGGGAGTCCGCCTGTTCTAAGAACACACGCCCTTTAAAAAAAAAAAAAAGTTTCTGACCATTTGGATTCTGTTTTTTTAATTACATCTGTATCTAAAAGTTATGAGTTGAGCATGAAACTGCTTGTCAGACAGGTAATACTGAATAACAGAAACTTAAGCATGACAGCACATGTCTGTAGAGTTGCTTAGGACAGAATTCATTGTTCAGACCACCAGTCTTTGAGAAAAATTGGAGAAAACTATGAGTCAGAAGAAGAGATAGATGATGTCTTTGAATATTCTTTTTTTACACTACAAATACAAATCTTATATCTGTACTCTTACATGCCTTTAATCCCCTTGTGGTAAGTGCAGTTGAGTGCAATGTGGCTAAATGAGCACTTACGCACTTTGTAGTCAGTCTCTGCCTGGGGAAAAAAGGGGTGAAAGTGCTACTGAAACATTCACATAGTATAGATTAGGTATACATTGCAGAGAGGTTTCTGCAGCAGGCGACACAGAGCACAACAGTGAAAATATCTTTTGAAGTGGAGTTTTTTGCTTTGTTAAGTAGATGTCTAAATCAGGGTAGCTCCAGTGACTTGGACCTCAGGCAGACATTGGAAAGAGCACATGATCATTACGTTAGCCTGATACAATTGTCATGAGGTACCACAGAATAATAGTGCCACTGTTTTTTTTCTGGGAGGTGGTAGGAAAAACAATGTCCGAAAGTTCAGTGTGTTCCTGGACAAATCAAGTCCACAGCCAAGGCTTACACCAAGCTGGGACCAGCCTGAGCTCAGTGTTTGTTTACTTTTTGTCTTTTTTGGTTTCCTGTTTTTTAATGTTTTTAACCTAAAATTATGCCACAAAAAATGTATCTTCGAAACATCAGGACCTCCAATGAATCTCTGCAGATCTATATTTAACGTCACCCTTTCCTGTACTTTTCTGTATCCTTCCAGAACTACAGTTCCGATAGCCTTGCAGGAGGTCTCTGATTAGACAGTTTTGCTAATATTTGCAAAAGGTTGGATCTTGCAAGTAGCTCAAATAGACGATAAGAGCAAGTTCCTGATTTCCCCCCCTCCTTTTCCCCCCCTCTCTTTGCATGAGTCATATTGCCAGGGCATTTTTAAATGTCTTAAGTTAATCCATGATTAGATGGTTTATATTATATTTCCCAATGAAAAAAAAGAAAAATATCCTTAAGGATGCAGAGGTGTCTTTGCTTATAGTATGACCTGCATGTGAACAAAGCTGACTTCTGTTGACTCGCACAGAAGCATCCTGCAAATTCATTCACTGGTGACCTGCTGTGCTGTTAGGCCACTTTCATTGCTTTAAACATGTCTCTCTCTTTCCATGCCTCAATCCCCATTGCTAAAACATGGCTAATAATTCAGAACATGAATTGTTTCTTTGTCTCATAAATACATAATACGATGTCTATTTTTAAGAATTCTATGCAAGCTTTTAGTGCAATAAAAGCAAATCATTTGACAGGAGCTTATTTGCTTTCACCTAAGGGATGCTACTTGCTGGTTTCCTAATCCGAAATATCCCATTCGTAAGTGATGCTGTCCAGATAAACCTACGCTGGTCTGCAGCACTGAGGAATATTGCTCTTTCAATTATCTTGACCCGAGCAGGACTCGGCCTGGATCCAAAGGTATGGCACCAGCCATTTGTGTAAGGCAAAGTATACAACAGCCCTCAAAAAAACCTGAATAATTCATTCTGTTAAAAATATTGAACTGTTCAGTCTTGGAGGATCTCAAATTAGAGCATTACAGAAAGCATAGTTTCTATTGTTTCTATGTTAATATTGGCAGTTGGATTTGTAGAGCAAGCAAGTAATTAGAAAAATAACAGAAGGAAACTGTTTTTATGACTAATTTCCCCCTTGTCTCAAAGAAATTTCCTGAATTTTGTGAGCAGAACATCTTGAGGACATGTACTCCATCACGGTTTGTTTACACTCCCTGAAAAACTCCCTGTCAGCTTACAGTGAGAAACTAAAAGAAGTAATGGAAGGGATCCCCAAGCCTTGAAAGAAAATGTTGCTTGTGTTGACACAAATCAAAAAATGAACCAACCAAAAAAATACATACTTACGTGTCTTTTTTACTTTCTTATTTTCTTTTTTTTTTTTGAATCATTGCCATTTTAATGCAAATACATTAATTGCAAAAAAGAGTCCTGCTGCAATATGGAAAACAATGCTTCACATCATAATAAAGCCCATCATGCTCCTGTGAACAAAAAAAGTCTTCTTCACACGATGAAACATGATGTTCCATAAATTAATGAAGGCAAGTTTTTGCTTAATCAAAATCAGCTGGCTGAAGTAAAGTACGGTAAAGCAGTGGTACGATACTGGCCACTACCTGTTCAAGGGACTGCTTAAAGCTTCTATAAAACTTCTATAAAAAAGGTCAAGTATAACGAGTTCAGAAAAACTAAATTGATTTTTCATAACTAAGACAAAAACTAGGGAGTTGCCAATGCTTCAGATATTTAGGAAAACAGAGTTTTGTCACTCGTGAAAAACACTTGCTTTCCTAGATTACATTTTTCCAAGACATTGAAGCTTGTATGAGCATGAACTGTGTGATGTAACACACGGCTCGGATGCCCAGTTCTGTGAGATTGCTTTTCTTTTTATTCCATGACTTTATTTTTTTTTTTTTTTTCCAAAGGAACTTATTTGACTCATTTTTCTCCCACGTGGCAATCGAAACTGTCATTTGGACTCTCTACTTACCAATGCTTTGATGCAGTTACAATTGTTTCTCATGTAATTGAAGCTATGAAGACAAAGATGTGAGTTGCTCTGGTGATTCTCTCTGATATCCCAGCCCTAATTATGCTGGGATAAACTGTGCTGGTCAAAAGTGCAACTCATAGATTTATTATTTTTCCATGTCAAAACTAGGGACCTGTCCTAGCAGAATCATGTTTGTGACTAACTATTAAAGGCAGCCATTACAAGCAAATACTCTGTTTTAGAGAAATTCCTGAATAGAAGTTGCTGTGCCAAATGCAACTTAATTTGCTCTGGACATCAAGTGAGAGACTGCTGAGATGCTTGGCTCCTTGTGCCATGTATGTAGTACATGCCAGTAGGTAGCTCTACAACTTTTTATGATTTGTTGATGGATTTGGGGATAATTTCCGGGGGGTGCTTGTGCAACTTGTGGGATTATAGCAAAATCTTTTGTGGCTGGAGCAAATGACCTCAGGTTACTGTGGATAAGTCAGCTGTGCTGAGGGTACACTTTTCAAATGGATCCCAGCTAGTCCAGCCTCTCAGATTTAGTTTGCTCTGCACAAGAAACCAAACTGAATTTTCTGCCACTCCTTCCTGTGACATGCAGGAACCTTCTCAAACCTAGACTCAGTAGGTTTCACGGCCATACATGGAATTTTATATCCAAACCCAGTTCTGCTTGAGTCTATCTCTGTCTGAGGCCATGTAAATCTGTCGTATCCTGTACTGTGGCTCAGAGAGGATTCTTTTAATAAACCATATCAGCCTGTAAATGTATTTCCTCTCTATAAAGCCAAGGGTACCGATACTAATGTCTGAATGTGCTTTTGTATTGCAGGCTCTTAAGAAACTCAAAGCAGTTTGTTTGCGGCTTTCTTTTGGACCATGCCTCACAGAAACATGCACAGCTGCTGTTCTTGCCTACTTGTTCATGCATTTGCCATGGCAATGGGGATTTATACTGGGGTAACGTACTCTCTTTCCTCCTGTAGGACAAAGGTGCCTGTTTTCATGCTACAGCTAAATGATCCAAGTGCAGTTAGTTCTCTGTGCCAAGCAGAAACCTCAGTTCAATGCCCGTTAGGAAGCTGTGCGTAGCCCCTGTGGTTGTTTGCTTACTATTCATGCCTGGCTCTGTGGCTAATGTAAAGGTCACATTTCCAGGCTGTGGAGGAGTACTTGCATCATTACTCTTCTGTGTTTGTGATCTAGGCACTTGAAGAAGGAACAAGGACGGTGCAATCCCTGAGTCTTTAACCACAAGACAGGGTTTTTAGGGAGAGAAAATGATACCACAATTTGGAATTCTCCATGCTGGAATTCAGAATTTTCCTGTAGACAGATGCATGTAGGAGAGTCTTCCTGTCACAAGTCAAGGATATGGATATGGCATATTATATTCTGGAGTAATATCCTCAAAGAGGAAACATTTTCCATCTAGCTCTATCTAAACTGGTGGACTTGGTCCAGACCCATATACTGGAGCAAGCTGAATGAACTTCTCCTCTGCCACACACTGATTTTTATGAGAAGGAACTGGGCTACTGAGTCATAAGCACACCTAGACCAGGTTCCTAAATTGGACAAATCAAGGCTTGTATCAGAGAGCATAACTAACCTGCAGTGCAGACACAAGTTTTAGTCTGTGGAGCCCTTTACTTGTAACACTGTTGAGATGGGCAGGAAGTAAAAGCTATTGCAAATCCACATAGAAATGTCCCTGCTTGTAATTAGGAGGGAAAGGTAGGGAAAATTCCTTACGTAAAGGCCTGTTTATTTCTACTTTAAAAGAATTGGGGTCAGAACATTTTGAAGTTTTTTAGTTCTGTTCTTTCTTTTTTAAAGAGAGGCTGAACCTGCGTGTTTTCAGTTTTGTTCTAGGTGCAGTCTCCCCTGCTGTGGTGGTTCCCTCAATGCTGATTTTACAAGCTGGAGGATATGGGGTGGAGAAAGGTGTCCCAACTTTGCTAATGGCAGCTGGCAGCATTGATGACATTCTGGCTATTACAGGCTTCAACACTTGCCTTGGAATGGCTTTCTCCTCCGGTATGCTGGTTAATCTGTACGTGGTGAAATCCAGAACAAACAATGATATTTGGAGGAATGTGTGCTCTGTTATGACTGACTAGTTTGTAACTTAATGACATCTCCTCATAAAGTCCATGTACGGACTTGAATATTGGGAGGGAAATTAGCCATGGTCAAAAGTCTTGCTGTAACGTTGTTTGCTCTGAACTGTTGGTCACAACAACTTTCAGAGAACATTTTTCCCTGTCTGGTCCCTTAGCTGCCAAGTCGGGGTGCTGCATGCCCAACATACATGCTTTCAAGTTTCCCTGGGTTTGGCAATGTTCTCACAGTGGCTCTTTCTCTGGCTTCTCTAGCACACTTTCTTGCAATGAGCTTTCAGAGAGAGAAAGTTGCACTATCCAGTTCTTTCAGGATCCTAGGTTCCCTCCTGAACCCCTTTACCCCAAGTAATTTAAAGCAGACACTGTCCTGGAATGGCCCTTAAAGGTCTACAGTGTGGTCTGTGCGTGAAGAGTCTGTGTACAGCATACCAAACCTGTTTTTTGTTCGTCAAATAGGTTCTACTCTGTACAATGTGCTCCGTGGAGTGCTGGAGGTTGCTGTTGGCATAGCAGCTGGCGGGATTCTGGGAATATTTGTTCGATATTTCCCAAGCCATGATCAGGTAAAAACCCAGTAAAAAGAACTTTTTATAAGATAGAGGTTCTTTGCTAAGGGATGATATTCCTAAATTATTCTTTTCCAAGCTTCATGTGAAGCTGCTTTTGGGGAAAGCTGTGTACAGTGCTAAGAGCTTCCAGGCTGCAAAGTCTATCAAGTGAGGATGTGTTTTATCGGTGATTACTTGTTTACTGCAACAATAACAATGTATGATCTCACCGTTCTTCCTGATGCAGAGTTTGGAATGCAGCTTACCATCCTGCTTTCATTGAAGCCAGTGGAAATATCCACATGTAAAGGAGAAATAGTCTGATACTTATCTCAGGCAGTAAAATAATAATAAATTAGATTGATGTGTGAGACATTTACTTCTATAAGATGTTTCCAGCAGGCCTAAGATTAAAAACAAGGAAAGCAGACAGATCGTGGGCTTTAAGTGATTGGGCATATCATTAATACTAATTAGAATGTGTTACTTTCAATAGAAATCCAACTTACATTAAATGGTAGATGAATTTACTATCAAGGGCCAATTAAGTGAACAGAAAATTGTGGAAGAAAGCAGGTATGCTCTGGACTACCGAAGTCAATCTGCAAACCATCTATTGCCCTAAGTGGGACCAAATTTTTCTCTTATTAAATAACGTAAGTGTGGTACAGGAGCCAAAGAGACAAATAGAAATGGGGAACAATGGCAGAGATATAACTGCTTGCTGTGAGATCAAACAAAACTAGACTGTCCCTGGGAAACATTTGTTTGACCTTTCCATAAAAACATCTAGTGGCAAGGATTTCACCTCTTCTTGGATAAACTGTTCTATTATTGACTGGACAGATAGAAAATGCTGTTATCACAGAGTTGAAGCAGTGCAGTTAGAAGAGAACATCGTGTTCCTTGTGATACAAAATCCTTTTGACAATAAGATTTTGGATGAGCAGAAGAAATAAAGTATTAAATTTCCACAATTTTAATTTCTTAGGAATTAATGTCCAAAAAAACCCTCAACCAAATAGTTGAAGTCTCACTTGAAAGCTCTGATTCTTCCACAATGGTTAATGGCAATTGTTATTTTTAAATTGTTATTTTCAAAACTAACAGAAGTAAACTTTTTCCTCCATTTCTAAAAGAAATTTACTTTTCCATTTGTCTCTTTCCCTGGCTGCAGGCATCTCTGGCATGGAAGAGGTCATCTTTTGTACTTGGGCTGTCCATGTTTGCTGTGTTTGGCAGCATCTACTTTGGCTTCCCTGGATCAGGAGGGCTCTGCACATTAGTCTTGGCTTTTGTTGCAGGTGTGGGATGGTCAGCTGAAAAGGTGAATTTTTACCCAAAGAAGCATACCATACCAGAAGTCCTTTGAATGTACAGCCTTACAGGAGTTTGAATTTCTGTCAGGAGTGGTAATAGTGCATTTGTGAAGTTTTAGGGGGTGTATGGATTTAGAAAAATTCTACAATTATTCTGGAAGTCTTTAACATTTGGCAGGACAGAAAGTTACCATGGATGTGAATATATATCAATACAGAGCCTACCATACTGACAGAGAAATGCTCACAAGCTTTTCTTAGACATCTTAAGCCATGTAAAAGCGATTTAGTTGTCAAGGCACTTACCAGGAATCCAAAGCTTTATGTCCCAGCCCTGTGAGTGTCAGTATCCTTACACAGCCACTTTATAGTAAGATCTACAAATAGGTGTCCAAAATACAGTTGTGCACGTGGCCTGGATACCCTGGAGGTTTTGTTCTCTGTTGTTTTGGGGGGTGAAATGGAAAACAGTAATTAACCATCATCTCTCATCTTTCCCAAATCCCAGCCAGTATATTCTGGATAAATTAGAGAGCAGGGTGCCCACAATAAATGCTGATGTAAGGCCATACAAAAACCATACAAAAGACTGCTTTTTAGTCACTTTCTCTTCGCTGCTAAGCCCGCTTCCTCTTACTGCTGCTGCCCCACTGCATTTCTGTATCTTGGCATGTTTCACTGCCTCTTTTGCTTGATACCATCTACATTTAATTTTTGAGGGCATCTTTCTCTCCACAGCTGTAGCCTTCTGACATGCAGTGGGAGAAGAAGAGAAAGGAAAGGGGATCAGATATAGCAGTCCACATTATTATCCCCATCTAGACCCTGACTTCAGTAAGATCTCAAGGTTTGTTAAAACAACCAAAAAAACCATCGTTTCTATTTAAAGTATTACATTGTTGTGCAGTTTTAGAAGAAGAAAAATTAATCTTGGGACTGAACTACTTAATGACATTACAACTGATAAAACTCTCTATTGAAAAGCTTTTAAACCATTTCAGAAGGAAGGACCTTGAAAAGAGTATATGCAGTCTATAAATGTTTAGTTTAAATTCTTTTGATCAGTAAATGAAGCTTCTTGGCCTTAAGAATGTTAATTTAAAATGCTTTAGATCTTTTTTAACAGATACAGTCAGAGATATCTGCATACTGTATACTCAATTATCTCCAGGGTTTTCCTGATGAGCTTCTCAATGGCCACTGCCTCATGCTGTCCCTGGTGGACCTCACTTGACAAATATTGTCAACAGAGAACAAGGAACATTGTACTTATTGCTGGAACAGTTAAATGGGCAGTAAACAGATTGAAATAACACTAACATCCGTAAAGAGGATTAACTTTTTTGCAAAAGAAAATAAAAAGCTGAGGTAACAAGAAGAAATGAGGCAAATAAAGAAAAATTTTGGAAGACTGTATATTTCCACCTTGTTCTCTCTAAGATTACAGAAGTTTTTGTATTACAGTCATCTACCATTCCATTGACTGAAGAGCAAGAGATGTTGCAGGATCAGTCCCAAAGAGAACACCAAGGACACCAGGACATGTCTAGGCCCTGGACTGATTATTAAGTGACAGAGCACTGCACTTATATTTTCCCCACACTCCAGCCTGAAGGTTCATTAGCTATTGTAGAGCCCACTTAATTAAAAAAGAAGTGCTATTTGATATGCTTCCTGTACCTTTTCACCTAAGTGGAAGATTCCTGTTTATCCTGGCAGCAGTTGTTTGAGGAAAATTGTTAGGTGTAAAGTTCAAACACAAGGAGAAAAGATGGCTATGCCCTTATACAGTACATCACCCTGTAAAGTTCAACACTTCTTACACTTCTTACTATGGGATTTCAGACTTGCTCAGTTTAACTTTGCTCCTGCTCACATAGAGACAGGCCTCTGTCTGCAGCATGAGCAGAATTAGGTCATGACTGAAACTTCTGAGAGTCTGACTCTGCTCATAGAATCACAGAATCATCGACTCATTAAGGTTGGAAAAGACCTCAAGGATCGTCAAGTCCAACCGTCAACCCAACACCACCTAACCCACTAAACCAGATACAAATGGAAGAATATGTTTAAGCATGCAGTTCCCAAAGGCTCAGAAACTTCATGCCAAAGCTGTTCAAATTACATCTTCCTAAAAAAACAGCTCTGCTTTATTTTCCTTCTCTTGTCTGCAAACTGCTCTGTTACTGTTCAAACATCAATGATTTTTATTTCTCATCTTGACACCGCAAGCATTTATTTACTAGCGGAGCTAGACACACTCTGACTTTTGAAAGGTGCGCAATGGATTTTGAATCTTCTAGAATTAGGTCAAAGAAGGAGAAGGAATTCTGGATAACCTTCTTGATACATTTTCACTTTGTCCTTTGATTAGTTAAATATTTTGCCTGCTTGGCTATATTTTTGTGAATTTATGGACTATTTTTGTTTTAATTGCAGAAAGAAGTAGAAAAAATTATTGCAGTTGCATGGAATATCTTTCAACCTTTTCTTTTTGGTTTAATTGGAGCAGAAGTATCTGTTGCGTCTCTTAGGCCTGAAACTGTTGGTAAGATCATTCACAAATTATCCAGCTTTCATTACTGTTTCCAAAGAATCTCTCTTAAAAAAATCTAAAACAAACCAGACTATGGCTGAACACCCCCCTCCCCCAAAAAAAACCAAACTAAAACAAAAAAACAGCCCCACTGTAAAGCTGCAGTTTTAGGAGGCTTATTCCCCTCAGGCACCTATGCACAAAAGTACTGAGAAATGTTTGTCTTTGCTTCAGGGCTCTGTGTTGCTACATTAGGCATTGCCCTGGTTGTGCGAATCATAGCAACGTTCCTGATGGTGTGTTTTGCTGGGTTTAATTTCAAGGAGAAAGTATTTATCTCATTGGCATGGATTCCCAAAGCCACTGTCCAGGTAAGGAGTCCAACATCACTTTAATTCCAGGCTAAATCTATTGTCCTTCGCAAAGGTCCTCATAACTAGCACAGCAGTAAACAGGAAGAGGATCAGGTTCAGTAACAGCAGAGTGTAGGATATGGACAGTTCATACTCTAAACCACCCTTAGTCTACCTGAAAAATGCATGGAGAGCCTTCTATGTGAAGATGTTTTGCTTGCATCCTGGGTTTTCCTCTTAATAATGACAATGAACTGCACATCTATCATAGGAAGCTTAGCTATTTCTCAGCTATTGCAAGTTATTGTGCCTTTATATAAAGATTCTGAGAACTCTAAAAACAAAGGTAAAAGTGGCTCCCTCTTTCACCACATGAAGTGTTTGCAGGCACAGTCACATCAGAGGCTCAAAATGGGTTTTCAGTTTGCAATCATTTTAGTAAGGCGTAGACTGACAACCCTATTGCTAGAGAAGCTTCAGTCTGGCTGCATTCCTGCACCTTTATTTCAGTGATCATTATTGAGACTTCACCTCAATAGCATGATTACTTGCAAACAAAAGTTAATAATCATAACAAGCAAGAATTATTGCAAGATTTGTGAAGTAATTTTTCAGAAGCTGCTATTAGCAGACTGCTGTCAGGACACATTGTAAAGGTGTGGCATTTTAACAGCTGCAATATGCAAAATACTGTCTCATTTCATCAATCATGCATTCTCCAGAAAAGTGGATGGCAGCTAAGCAGTGTTCTTCACAGAAGGGAACCACCCAGATAAACTCATTAGTTTACGAAATTCAAAGTGTGACCAAGTGAAAATTGTTCTCATTGGTGTAACGTAACATTTACTTTTCTGTGTACTGCCTAGAAATGAATGGGTTGAATGTACTGAAAATGTCAAATTTATGTTAAATGTTGACTGATAATTAGTCCCCTTTCTTCCTCTTTCAGTGCTAAAAGTTACTTGCTCCATCTCAGCAATGTTTTCTTTCCTGCAGGCTGCAATAGGTTCCCTTGCCCTGGATACAGCAAGAAGTCATCAAGATGAGCAACTGGAAAAGTATGGAATGGATGTGCTGACAGTAGCTTTCCTGGCTATCTTGATAACTGCTCCAATCGGAGCCCTGGTTATTGGCTTGGCAGGGCCCATACTTCTGCAGAAGGCTCAGACAAATAGCAAAGAGGGTGAGGAAGGTGCTGAGGCTGGAGAAGAGGGGGATGCCTGTGAACCTTCATAAGACAAACATCTACAGGAATATGGTCCTTCAGCCCTTACACTTCCGTTGAGTAAACACAGCATGTCTGTAACCTTTCTGGAGGAAACCAAAACAAGTATCATTCATGGCTGCTATTTTAAAAGCAGCCCTGGTGGATTTTTATAAAATATTTTTATGTGTTCATGGTGCCTTAAGTGAATAGGCTGGCCAAGCAGTGAGTCACTGAGAAGTCAGTAGTCAACAGTTACTTGAAATGTGTGGGTGTGAGGCCAGGGAGAGGACTGGAATTGTTCAGGCATGGAGTGGAGTCATAAGGTGGAATATAAGCAGAATAAAATGGAGACTAATGTGAATGACTTCTTGATGGTTGAAACTGGGCCGTGAGATGACAAGTTCAACAACTACAAAAATGTAAGTTCTGAATTAGAGACCAGGGACACACAGTGAACAAGAAACAGCAAGTGGTACTTATGTGCTGAAAGAGACAGTTGGGTCCATCAGGGACTGTGGCAATACAGGTGTTGCTGGTGCTGGTAGAAAAAAGCATTGAGCTTGAAAATGGGATGACGGTCTTGGGGAGGCTATAAGGACTGGGAAAGAATCATAGAATCACAGAATAGCCTGGGTTGAAAAGGACCTTAAAGATCATCTAGTTCCAACCCCCCTGCTCTGGGCAGGGTTGCCAACCCCTAGAGCAGGCTGCCCAGGGCCCCATCCAGCCTGGCCTTGAACCCCTCCAGGGTCGGGGCACCCACAGCTCCTCTGGGCAACCTGTTCCAGTGCCTCACCACCCTCTGCGTGAAAAATTTCCGCCCAATATCCAACCTAAATCTCCCCTCTCTTCGTTTAAAACCATTCTCCTTCATCCTGTCACTATCAACCCCTGTAAACAGTCGCTCCCCCTCCTGTTCATAGGCTCCCTTCAAGTACTGGAAGGCCGCAATGAGGTCTCCTTGGAGCCTTCTCTTCTCCAAGCTGAACAAACCCATCTTTGCGGCCCTCCTCTGGACCCGTTCCAAGAACTCCATATCCTTCCTGTGTTGGGGACGCCAGGCCTGGACACAGTACTCCAGATGGGGCCTCACAAGAGCAGAGTGGAGGGGGAGAATCACCTCCCTCTCCCTGCTGGACTCCCCTTTTTTTAATGCAGCCCAGGACATTGCTGGCCTTCTGGGCTGCAAACACACACTGCTGGCTCATGTCCAGCTTCTCATCCACCAGGACCCCCAAGTCCTTCTCCAAGGACTTATTTTCCTAGTCTATACAAATACCTGGGATTGCCCCAGCCCAAGTGCAGCACCTTGCACTTCCCCTTGTTGAACTTCATGAGGTTGTCATGGGCCACTTCTCCAGCCTGTCCAGGTCCCTCTGGATGGCATCCCTTCCCTCTATTGTATCAACTGCCCCGCTCAGCTTGGTGTCGTCTGCAGATTTGCTGAGCATGCACTCGATTCCCCCATCTATGTCACTGACAGAGATGTTGAAGAGTATCAGTCCCAAGACAGACCCTTGAGGGACACCACTTGTGACCAGCCTCCATCCAGACACAGAGCCGTTGATCACAACCCTTTGGCTGCGACCAGACAATTCTTTATCCATTGAACAGTCCATCGGGTTGTATGGGCTTGGGATGGCTGCTTCTTCACCTGTGTACCTCAACCTTTGCACAATGAGATGTCAAGGGAGGGAAAGCCAGCTCTTCGGCCACTGCAGGACAGAGGGAAGAGCTCCTGTTCTCAGATCAAGACTGATGGGTCAGCCATGATCCCCTGTTGCTTTGTCCTAAGTTAATAGTCATTTGGCTGAGAAAATGCCATGATCAGGTCCTTCTCACATCTTCATTTGGATAACTGCATCAAAGAAAACTAGGTATTTGCTAATAATCACACAGAATCACAGAATCACAGAATGTTAGGGATTGGAAGGGACCTCGAAAGATCATCTAGTCCAATCCCCCTGCCAGAGCAGGAACACCTAGATCAGATCACACAGGAACGCATCCAGGCGGGCTTTGAATGTCTCCAGAGAAGGAGACTCCACACCCTCTCTGGGCAGCCTGTTCCAGTGCTCTGTCA